>CAJNJA010025897.1:0-32325 GCA_905231915.1 Symbiodinium necroappetens | reverse complement strand
CCAGGTGTTTCGGTGATCTCTGGCAGTCTGAATTCGAAGGTGAAGCTTGTCCACGGCTACTTCGATTGCCGATCTAATGAGTGGAACCTGTGCGCGCCCAAGAGACTCTACACGAAGCGTCGCCCAAGTCAAACACTTCAAATGTCTCAGAGCATCGGCCGTGTTCGGCTTGCGCAGCGTGCATCATGTCGTGCCCACAGTTGCCTGCGCATGGTGTGCTTCGGCGGCATTCTGCTCAGTCTGCGTAGCCAGCGATTCTGACACTCGTGTCCGTGGTCGGTGCTCATGGACGGAGCTTGTGTGGCATTACTTGGAAGGAGGCTGTAGACACAGATGCTGACTCCCGCTCACGAGCCCACCACAAGAGCAGCCACACGAAGCGCAGTTGAGCCTGCAGAAGAGACTTTGGCTGCGAACCAGAGCAGGCCGGGCTCATTTTGTGCTGACCCTGTAGAGAGTACGCATGGTGAGGGCGACGGCCGTCCGGAAATCTCCCAGCCTGTGCAAGTCCTGCACAGCGGCGAGAACATGCCGCTTCCACAGGCTACGACAGTAACTGCATGCCTGCAAGGTGCTAGTTTGAAGACTTCCGGGCAAAGGCAGCGTGAGCGACGAGGGCAACAGACGTCTGTTGAAATCAACCTGGATCATGATGCCGTGCTTCTAGGTGCTAACCCCGCGTGGGTACCTCCAGCAGTGGCATTGATATCGGCGCTCGATCCATGTGGCTTGTGCATTTTGAGCTTGAACGGCATCCTGCATAACTCACAAAGCGCCAAACGTTAATCCTTCTAGCCATCGAGCGCACGCATGCCTGATTTTGCCACTGGGGTCCTTCGACGGAGCTGAGCAGGTAAGTTCCTGAAAGCAAGTTGGCTTCACCCTTTATCTGGCACAGGTGTCCCTCTTCTTCTGGCCGTTCCTGCAACATGTGATTGCAGCAGTGGTGCTCATGGACGGAGCTTGTGTGGCACTACTTGGAAGGAGGCTGTAGACACAGATGCTGACTCCCGCTCACGAGCCCACCACAAGGGCAGCCACACGAAGCGCAGTTGAGCCTGCCGAAGAGACTTCGGCTGCGAACCAGTGCAGGCCGGAGCCTTCGTTTGTCACGTGCGTGCAACAACCAACCGTCGCCACCCAACCGTGCAGCTTAGTGCGAGGGCTCCGCTGCGCCCTTCAGTCCCAGGATGAGTCGACCAGCAAGTGCTGCAGAAGACGGAGTGCATGCAGTTTGGCACCAGTATGTGCATACCACTTCCAAACTTGGAGGAGCGACATCGGCATCTGTTGAGGGGGGGCATCTGTTGAGGGCAGTTCGCGTCAGAAACGGATCATGACGTTTTCTGTGGCTTCGCCTTTCAACAGATGTCCTTTCTCGGCTGAGATCTTTGTCTCATTTTCGTGCTAACCCTGTAAAGAGTACACATGGTGAGGGCGATGGCCGTCCGGAAATCTCTCAGCCCGTTCAAGTCCTGCACAGTGGCGAGAACATGCCGCTTCCACAGGCTACGACAGTAACTGCATGCCTGCAAGGTGAACGAGACCTTTGTCTCATTTTGTGCTGACCCTGTAAAGAGTACACATGGTGAGGGCGACGGCCGTCCGGAAATCTCCCAGCCTGTGCAAGTCCTGCACAGCGGCGAGAACATGCCGCTGCCACAGGCTGCGACAGTAGCTGCATGCCTGCAAGGTGCTACTTTGAAGACTTCCGGGCAAAGGCAGCGTGAGCGACGAGGGCAACAGACGTCTGTTGAAATCAACCTGGATCATGATGCCGTGCTTCTAGGTGCTAACCCCGCGTGGGTACCTCCAGCAGTGGCATTGATATCGGCGCTCGATCCATGTGGCTTGTGCATTTTGAGCTTGAGCGGCATCCTGCACACTTCCTGGCAGATAGCTCACAAAGCCCCAAACTTTAATCCTTCAAACCATCGAGCGCACGCATGCCTGATTTTGCCACTGGGGTCCTTCGAAGGAGCTGAGCAGGTAAGTTCCTCGCTTTTTGGCCTTCGGAGAGCTCCCAGGACCAGCTTTGAGGCGTGAGCTTCGGCCGTTTTAACACGCAGGTTCCGCATCTCGCCCTGCATGAGGTGACCTTAAGGCCCTTGCTTGCTACACTGCGGGTACACTCCCGAAGTGTACGCGCGGAGAGCCCGAGCCGGCATTCCCGATCCTGCTTGCTGGATCCTGAGTCGTGGTCTAAAGCTTTGCAGCCAGCATGAATGGAAGTGGTAGGCGCTCTTCTTTGCTGACTGGAGATGCAGCCGAAGGAACCCGAGGCTGTGGATCCGGCCAGAGAAGTTAGGGCTTGGGCAGCCCTGAGGCATGGTATCTGATGCAGCCTGGGTCAGGGTCGCCTGGGCTCCTCGGCAGCCCTTGGCTGGAGCCTGCCGGTGTATGCTCGCGGCTTCGGCCCTCAAATCCTCGGTGGTTGTGTTTAAGGCTTTCCTGAAACAGCCACGAGGAGTTGACGGGAGATTGCTCTATGACTCGTAGACTGTTTTCCGCAATACCCTGGCTACGGTCTAAGAAGCCCGGCCCTAAACGCAACGCAAAGCCATGAAGCCCGGGAGTACCCATCGCTGCATCCCAGGGCTCCCTGGCTTTTTTCAGGGATGCTGAGAGTTTAGGCCTTGGGTCTCTTTCCCTGAAGAGCTTTCTGACGTGTCGATGGACCAAAAAAGCTCCCTTTGAGGCTTTGAGTGGTAAGTTCTCATGGATCCTTTCGTGTCTGGAGCAGTGTCAGGCTTGGTCTTCCATGTCGCTGGTATATAATATATTATAATATATCATATTATATTACATTATATTATATTATAGTATATTTTTTGTATTATAGTATATTCTATGTATAATATATCATAATACAAGGCCTCTTTGTGCGTTGGCCCTGTAAGCAGGTCCTAGAAGGTCTTGGGTTGCTTGAGGAGCTTCTGTCATGCACAACTTCTGTGTATGCGCTTCTTTATGGTGTGCACATGTGAAGTTTGTATAGTTGGTTACACATCCATGCTGTAACAGCCTCACAAGGCTGATTTCATTTCTGACGATAGGAAGCTCAGCAGGCCAACAAACGCATTCACGCTGTTCCTCTCGCCAGGATTCCTTTTCCCAGCATGCCAGACTCGAGCGGATCGAGAACACGTCTTTCTGGCACACATGTGTGTGTGTGTGAAGCAGATGACACTGCATCAATAATCAAAATCAACATTCACAGCACTCCTCGTCGTGGATAGATGTGGTGCTATACACGTAAGCCCTAAACCTTGAAACCCTAAGCCAACAAAAAAAAGACTAAGGAACAACCACATGCAAAAGCGCGACCCTAAACCCTAAACCCTAAACCGTGCGATGCTGGGTGATGCACCTGGCTTGCAGGCTCAAGCGGCGGCACACAGTCCCATTTCCACACACAGTGCACTCGTAGTGACGACAGAGTGCTAGGGTGCCTTAACCCTAAAGCCTTACTTACACCTAAAACCCTGAGGTATGGCGTGGAAGTTGCAGGCTTTGAGTCTTTAGGGCTTACAGGGTTTAGGGTTTTTGCGGCTACGTGAACACATCCTTCCTTCGGCCGATGCGCGAAGTTCCCCTTTGCTTCTCTGCAGGGTGCGCCAAGGCAGAGAGCAGTTGTTCGGAGTCGACAAGAAATCCGAAAACCCTAAGCCCCGGAATCCTGTATCCTAAACCCGAAACCCTCAGCACCTTAACATGCACAAGTAGGGGGTGGGTGTGTCGTCTTTGTGCTGTCGGCGCAGTTCGGCGTTTCTCAGTTCGCGTCTCCGGCAGGTCGCAGCGCTGTCAGCAGCTTGAGTGGAGTAGGTTTTGGCAAGTCTTCAGCAAACACCCGAAGCTGGGGTTTAGGGTTTGGACCATTGGCTGAAGCTTTGAATACCTTATTAGAGGCCAAGGGTTTAGGAGAATTTCGATTCTGGGATATAGATTTTTAAGCTGCTGATCGCACAGCCACAGGCTCTAAACCCCTGACCCCCAAAAGCCAGAGCCCGAATCGGAGCTCAGCTTCCCTCCTTCTGAGTGCAGGTGCAGACCCCGCGCACGGGACCAAAGAAGTTCTGTGATGGGCCGCTGAAGGCGCTGAAATGTGAGAGAGTTTCAGAAAGCTACTGCAAGTGTTCGGGTTTAGTCTAGGGTTTTGCGCCTTCTAAGTGTAGTGTAGGGCAGAGGTACGGCTGGTTGTTCATAGCGAGTCGATCCAGACCGTGTCCTTGTCCTGTAAACCTCTCATCAAAGCCTGACGCCCAGACCCCCGAAGCTCTGACACCTTGACAAGAATAGACATTGAACCATTCAGTCACATACTACGTACTGTATTTATAGGGCCCCACCACCCCCCACCAGCTCCAAGCCTACGTTGCCTTCAAGCTATCCACAGAAAAGTCCAACGGCCAAGACCCTGAACCCAAACCCCACAGCACCCGAAGCCGCCCGTAACGAAGACCCATCGAAGACCCAAAAGAAGCTCGACGCTTCCCAGGACGGTGGGGAGGATGTCAAACCGACACTCTGCTGCAACGAGCAATTGGAACGACAACACCCCGCCAAGACCTGTCGCAAGCCCCTGAACCCTAAACCCGACCTTCCCTAAACCCTAAACCCTAAAACCCTAAACCCTAAACCCTATCCCTTGAGGTACAGCCACTACGCATCATCGGCACTTTACACGGCGAAGCCGCCGTCTGAACCTTCGCTGCTTTATCGCTTCTGCAAGGGCCAGGCTCTGGACACCAGGCCTGCAGCTGGAGGAATGGGGTTTAGAGCTGAGGGTGTAGACTTTGTGTTAGGGTTTACCTAAACCGCTCCGAAAGCTCTAGCTTTTCAAGGAATGTCTGTCCATTAGAGGTCGGTGTTATTGAAAACATGTCTGTAAGTCGGAGACTTTTGATTTCATAGTGGTTGCATGGGTTAAGTAAGATTTTACGTCACCTTGGTCATGCGCAGGGCTCGCGCGACGGTCTGGTACTTCGTGCTGGCCTCCGTTGCCTTGAACCTCGGCCACAAAATCCAAGAGCTCTCAAAAAGCATGAAACCCTAAGCCACAAAAAATCCGACATCTGCGAGCCCTGCCATGCCAACCCGAATCCGCTGTCCAGCCTAACCTTCCGGAGATGGCAGTCGGTTCTAGCCTTTCTTGCCGGGCGGCAGCCCTCGCTTTGATGCAAGGTACTTGTAGAAGAGATTCAGCAAACGAATCATAGCTGCCTCCTAAGCCCTAAACCCTAAGCCCATATCCTGAAGAGAGATAGCCCCACATGTGACATGTCCAATGATCATCGGCATAGTTGAAGCAAGATCCGTTAAACGAGGGCTCAGAATCCGGAAGCCTCTTCGAGGCCCTATGAGAACCCTTAACAAAAGCCTTCATGCGAAATCCACACCATAGCAGTATTAAGGCCCCTATAGTATGTCTTGTTCAGGTTTCTACCATAGTTATAACCCGTAAACCCTAAAGCCTAAACCCTAAAGCCCTAAACCCTAAACCTTGAAACCCTAAACCCTAAACCCTAAAAAACCCTATTACCCTAAAACCCTAAACCCTAAACCCGAAACCCCAAAACCCTAAAGCCCGAATTCCTCAAAAGGCTCCTGGCTGCTTCTTGGGCCTCCATCGTCGCCTTCCTGCGGCTCTTGTACCCTCGACTCCACAAGCTGCCGATCGTGCATTTGGCCACGGACCTTCGGCGGGGAGAGAGAGTTTGGGGGAACTTGTAGTAGGGACTTTTTCGGGGACTTTGCCGGAACTTGTAGGGAGTCGGGGACTTTTGGGGGAGCTTGTGGGGACTTTTTTCGGGGACTTACTTTGGGGGGACTTCTGAAAGGGACATCGGAGCTAGGATTCGGGACTTTAGGACTCAGGGTTTCATCATGTTGGGGGAGTTTTATGTTTGCCTCTTCTCTCTTCTGAGACCTGCGCGCAATGCCGTCGACAGACCCTCAGGTCGTAGTGAGAATCAGATGTGGGAGTTTCGGAAAATGCTGTATCTGGAACCCTGCATAGTAGGATCCTTAATTATTGACTTATGGACGATTTCTGGACAAGCTCCGACTTTCCGCCAAAGCTTTTCCCGCAGGATGTGATGATGTACATCTTGGCACCCTGGCCCCCGCGCGACGTTCACATCCTGCATCTGGGTTCTTGTTAGGGGATTTTTTATTTAAGTTACCATAATAAAAAGAAACCATATTCCCATTATGGTAACTGAAAACCCTAAACCCTAAACCCCAATAAAGTTCCCCTAAACCCTAACAAGAGCCCAGGCATCGAAATGATCCGGGATACCTGCGGGAGATCGGCTGCATCGTGCCATGCCACCGGAGTGATCCTCGGCCTTAATCCTGTTCAAAGCCTACAAACCCGTTTTGGGTTTAGGGTAGGCTTGGGTACTGGTTCCTTTTGGGGTACGTAGCAAGTGACAGAATGGTAGTAGCACTAATGCTTAAATTAAAGGAATAGTACGAGCAATAGTAAGAAGCGTAAGACTCAGGCGAGAGGCTTAACGGACCAATCGAACCCACAAACAATCATGTCTGCCCTAAACTGCTGCAAAGATCCCTGTTGTCGTAAACCCTAGACCCTAAACCTTAAACCTTAAACCCAAAAAACTCCAACCCTTACCTGTAAACCCTAAACCCTAAAACCCCTGAAATCTTAACTGGCCGCCTCTGGGTTTCTAGGCGGGTGAGATCGCTGACACGGTGGCCTCATTGCTCTTGTACCTCGAACCGGAGCATATCGTCGCATCTCAGCTTGTCAGACGTTTCGGCGTGCTTGTGGGGCTGTGGGGTGTAGGGTCCAGGTCCAGGGTTGCGTGTTCAGGGGCTTAGGGTCTTGCTGCGGTTTCCTTTCTCTGAGTGGTGGCAACGCTGGTAGCGAGAAAGCTGTGGATAGAGCTGCCTTGCCATCAGTGTAAGTGCTAGCTCCCCCGGCATACCCTAGACCCGGACCCGAAACCCCGCGGACCCGAAACCTCAACCCCTCACCGGCCCCAATCTCTACTGCATATCACCTGCACGGGCCTTGTCGTCGTGTTGATAGTTGCTGCAGGCTGCAGCTTAATTATCAATCCTAAGACAGGGGTCCTGGGCGTCAGGGATCGGGTGATAGGTCGGGTTGCAGCAACAACGACTAGGGTTCACGCGACTCATGGGCCTGCACCCATGACCCCCCAACGAAGTCCCATGATCCTTGAGGTGGACCTAGTAACTCTAAACCCTAAGCTCTAAAACCTGACTTTGAAAGTGTGGCCAAGGTGGTCGACAACGGTAACAGCGTGGAGCCGTTGGACGACACCCGAGAAGTCCTGAGAGCTCTGAATCCAAGTGTGCAGTACGTCTGGCTTCCGCCGCATGGCGACTAAAACCCTCCACCTATGTCCCGAACCTTATTTATCCCAAGCCCTAAACCCTACATCCCAAATCCTAAACCCAAAACCCTAAAGCATAAATCTTAATCCTAAACCGCAATGAATGGCTTCAGTTGGAGCCGACCAGAATCATCGCGTTTTACATGAAGTAGGGAATGGCACCCCAAGAGGCAACGGCTGTTTGATAGAAACTGAGAAACGAGTACTGTAGAGTGGTGGTGGTGGTGCTGGCAGTGGTGCTGGCAGTGGTGGTGGTGGTGGTGGTGGTGGTGGTGGCGGTAGCGGGGGTGGTAGTAGTAGCAGAGTCGTGGTGGCGATGTTGATCTGTTGTGTTTCGCTTTTAAGCTGTTGAGTCTGGCTTTGAGGTTCACTTGTCAATAGTAAACCCTAAACCCTAACCCCTAAACCCTAAACTAGATGCCTAAACTCCAGAGCCGCGGGCAAAGGATCGGCCACAAAGCCAACGCCTTGTGGAAGGGCTTGTCGCTGCTGCCGGCAGAAGTCAGGCAACCGGGCCTGCAGATCTGCGGTTCACGGCTTTGGTTCGGGGTTTAGGATTCTTAGGATTTAGTAATTTAGGGTTCAGTAGGGTTTAGGGTCTAGGGGTGGGAATTGGGGTTGGCGTGTAGAGTCCAGTGAGCGTCCTGCATCATCCTGCTTCTTGGTTGTGGGGGTTTATTAAGTCCGTAAGCCCAGATGTTCTACCTCCAGTTCTGCCGCAAACTCCCAAGGGGGCTCAACCCTAAACCCTAAACCCTAAACTCTAAACCTAACAAAGGTACATCATGCACGTTGATGACGACACCGAGCTGCCCGACGATTTCGTGCTGGATGAGACTGTCTGGAATGATCCACGAAGCTTTGCTGCAACCCGGGCTTGGGATTTTGGCCGGGAGAGGTTCACATTTCCCGAAGAGCTGGTTAGGGGTATCGGGCTTTCGGGTGTAAGGCTTCAGTGATCCCCACTCGTCCACCCTGGACCCCAGTGTAGCTCAGCTGCCTGTGGCGAAAGGACAAAAGCTTTCTCGGAACACATCGCATGTAACTTACACCCTTGAACTGTGGTGCGTGGTGTCGCAGGTGACGGAAGGAGCAGCTCCAAGCCTTAAAAAGCTTGAAAGCTTTAAAGCCTCATCCCCACATCGTAAGGCCCAGCTAGCTCCGAAAGCCCGTTCCCAAACTTTGAAGCAGGGACCCTGCGTTCCCTTCCCAAATTCGCATGACTTATGGCCCTTTCACGAGGTAAGCCGCAAGCACCACATGAAGAAAAAAATAGCGAACTTCCCCAACACCCTTGACCCCCTACAGCCCCCAGGCCCCCACCCCTAAGACCCAAAAGCCCCTAAACCCTAAACCCCAAACCCCTAAAGCCCTTAAGGCCCCCAAACCCCAAAGCCTAAACCGCAAGTCAGCCCAATCAAGCTTCGAGGAGTCCATGGGGTCTCCTACGGCATCCGAATGCGGCCGACCGGTACCCCTGCCCCTTTTGTTTGGGGGTTTGTGTTTAGGGTTTCGGGATTACGGTTCAGGGTTTCGGAATTTTTCGGGATTAGGGTTCAGGGTGCGGGGGCTTCGTCTACTGAATTTTGTAGAGCTTTACGAAGCATGACATGCTGCACGCTGCATGGTCCCACGGGCGTTTCTGGGATTGGTATTTTTTGGCCTTGTGTACAATGCCATGGAGGCTAGTCCTGGCCCGTAAATCTTAAGCAATGTTATGAGAACCTGGGGTTTTTGGGATGTAGGTTTTGATGTGTTGCTGGGTCTGCGGTGTGGGACGCTGCTGTTTCAAGGCCTGTTGTGTCTGGAAGGATCCTTTCTCGGGTGCTGGGGGGTGGCGGAAGCTGGATGTTCTGTCCCCATCAGCTGCAGCATGCCCCAAACGTGACACCCTGGCACCCTCATCGTCTAAACTCTAATAAACTGTATCAGTTGACATCGCAGGGGTGGTTCAACGCCTGGTCGACTGGGAGTTCCGGCGCATCTCCCAATGTCGCCACGTGGCTTCCAAACTCGGTTGTAAGCTCCTCCGCGACTGCAATTTTGGATGATGGTCTCAACGAGAGTCTAATTATCGGTTCAGTGACGTACGGTTTTGAGGAACCAAAGGGTATCCTCTTCGCTGGTGTTTCCCTGAAGCAGGTCTCTTTGAGTCAATGTACTCGACCGTTTGGTTCCAACATGGCATCATCGGGATCTGGCGGAGACAGGCGTTCATGGAGACGATGCAGGCGCCTTCGGGGCCAGACGTTTCTCCACACCTCTCGAGAGATCAGATGATCAGGCTTCATGGCCTTTGTCCTTCGACCCCTACCTCTGTAGTATGTGTATCTGTATATATATACTCCAAAATGTCCTCACAGGTCGGGATTTCGACATCCGCATTTGAGGGTTCAGGCATTCCCTCCCGAACCGCCACGCCAGGAGCATCCTTTCCTGCCCTTCGGAGAAGACAACTGGCCCCTGGGCGCTTCAGACGTCAGAGGTTTCAGGGCAAAGCCCGAAAGACGTCTTAACTGGAGAAGTAGGGTACCAGAAACTTCAACATTGCAAGCGATCAGCTCGAAGCCGAAAGAGGAACCTGAAGCAGGCAGCTTCAGCAGCCGAGAGCCTCAACCCCTCAAAAGCCTCCGAAGAAAGGAACGGCACGATAAATCTCCTGAAGCAGCGGGCCATGGCGCAGGAACTGCGAAGTTCGGCGGCCCGGCATCCAGACCCTGAGTCATCAAACCCTAAATAAGGCCCCTTTGTTTTGAGGGTTTAGGGTTTACGGTTTAGATGGGTTACAATCCGTAAACACCCCTTGTGCTAGGGTTTAGGGTTTACGGTGTTTAGACCCTGAGTCATAAACTTTAGGGGGTTTCCGGGTCTTGGATTTGAGGGGCTTGGGGCTCGAAGCCTGTGAGCCCGAAATGGCGAGGTGACGACCTACGCCCCCAGTGCTTTCTTCCCCGGGAGCAGCTCCCGCGATCAAGGACTGGGCGGGGCTCTTTCGGGGTTTTACACGGCTCTATACGGTTTGTACTGTATGGTTTTTGGTTGTGTTTTTAACTCGAAAGCCGGCACTTCGAAATGCGGAGCTTTCTTTATATATCTCGACAAAACCGAAGTCTCCCACGTCTAAATTCGGATCCACTCGAAGCTATGAGCTCAGAAGCATTCAAGCCTTAGTTGCACTGAGTGCCCAGCCTGAAACTAAACCATATATAAAGAGGAGCCTTAGTAGAATAGGGCTATGTGGGATACATCATGGCATGATCATACGGGGAGAATAGGGTGATGATGCGTAACCTCCTGTATGCCTCTGAGCCCTGCGCCCAAGAGTCTCGATGTTTCCGGCCTTGCCAGGCTACGGCGCCACATGCCTCTGGAAGCAGCGCTCCTCGGATTCTTCGGGTTTTGGGATATCAAATTCTGCGAAGGCGTCGACAGTGGCTCGTTTTTGTAGCTATGCTAGTACTACAAGGAATGAGAAGAACAAGAATGCTCCATGCTAAGCAAGACAATCCGGAGCTTGACCTCCGGGCGCCCCAAACCTGAATGTCCCGCACGCGCACGGCAATTTGCACAACAAGTCCGCAGCTCTGAGGTGCTGAGAGGTGGTGTGTGAATGCGCCCCGGAGACTCTGGCTGCGGCTGTATCTGATGCTCTTCTATCGCACCGGCTCACTGTCCAGGCGCGTGCTTCTGAGTCTTGGAGCCGACAAGGTTTGTATTCAACCTCCGGATTGAAGCCTCGCTGCTTTTGTGGTTTTGGGGTGGGCGGGCGGCTCTTTCACGCAAAGCCGTTGAGAAGAGGAAGTCGACATCCTCGAGCCAAGCATTTTGCATCTTTCGATCAGCATGGCCCTCCTTGGTCCAAGAAGTTATTGAGCTTTGATCCCTTGGCCGTGTGGTATCGCAGCGGAGAATCCCCAAACCCCTCTATTGGCAGACCGGTATCTGTCCTAAACCCCAAAAGCCCAAAATCCTGTTCCAAAAGGAAGAACCCCAACCCGAAGCCCTAGACCCCAGTCACTTTCGCACTTTGCAACTTCGCAGCTGCACGTCCCGACAGGACCCTCGTCTTTCAGGCCACTTCCGCCGCCCGGACAAATGGATTTCTAGGGGCTTCGGGTTTGGCAAGAGGGCCCCTAAACGGCAGAACCCTAAACCCCAAAGCATTGTCATACCTTGAACCCTAAACACGGACTTCCAGCCTAGACGGTGTATGATTTGGGTTTGGAGTTTAGAAGGCTTCGGAAGGAATATGCACCGCACTTCATGCCCAGAAGCCCTGCCAGGATTTCCGGTCCATTCCGCAAGTCACCGGTGTTTGGGGCGTCTGGGGAAGTCCGGAGGGCCCCAGGTCCCGAAACCCACGGCCTCCGCCTCCGCCTGGAATCTTAGTTGAGGACTTCTGAGTTAAGGTTTGGGGGTCCTGGGTTTAGGGTTTAGGGATTCATGTAGGTTACCATTAGAAGGAAGCCGTACTAGTGATTTCAGATCCCGATTGTGGTATCCTGCGCAAGATCCCAGTCGTGCTGAGGTCCTGCACCTGATGAGCGTCATAGGCCGCTCGGTCCGGCACTGGAGGAAGGATCTTAGGGTTCTATGGTGAGTGGCCCAGGGTTCTAATTGAAAAGAAGAGTAGTATATAAGGGGGGTTTGGGGAATGTTTCATGCAACTTCACGCGGAAGACCCGAAGCTCTAAACCCGGAGCCCTAAGTCCTGTCGGTTTGATCCCCAAGCTCCAAATGCAAAAGCAAGCCATGGTGGCTGAAACTCAATCCGCAAGCCTCGAAACAGCGCCTGAAGTACGAGGACTGCTGCACCCCCCGCCCCCCCCCCCGAACTCCGAGGTCACCTCCTCGCGCCCTTCATCCTGCTGCACGCCTTGGTGGTCTTTGTGGCCCTGGACGACTGGAGCGAGGCGTTTTGCGACAGATCTGGGGGCTTGAAGCTTGAAGGGTTGAATCCTCGAAGCCCTCGCCGGAATCCTGGATCCTGAACTGCAGGCACCATGGATGTATAAGCATACGGCTACCAGAACTGCAGTCAGTCTTTTTGGTACGGTTGCTTTGCCTGTGTGTTGTTCATCGAAAGTCTTCAGTGGCTTCTTGCATGACCTGGAACCTTCCGAATTCAGATAGAGCGCTCAGACTTCTTTCTACCTGACCTCTCTCCAAGTGTTGTGCCGTACTCCCCCTACTCACAGAAGCCTGAAATCCCCCCTGTGACGGTGTCGGGATGTTCGCCTTGCTTTGCCGTTTTTCGGGGAACTCATCTCTGAGCCCCCAAAGGCCTTGACCCAACCCCAAATCCTTGGACCCCAAAGCCCCACAGCGCGCCGAATCCTGAGTGAGCCCCTTTGGAGGTGTCGCGGCATATGCTCGGGGCACTTGCTTCCTTTGCTGTCTGCGGCTGGACGGAGTTGGGTTTTTCCGATCTCGGGCTGTGGGGTGCAGTGGTTCAGGTTTTGGAGCTTGGGGTTCAGGGATCTGGGTCACCGGGTCCAGATGGGGTCAGGGGGAGCTGCATGAGCAAGTGTGACGTTTCAGTTCCGGCAAGCTTTACGGATGCCGTCAGTACGGTGGTGCGTCTTGCTCAAACAGCGGCTCTTCTGGCGGAGATCAGCACTGGGTTAATTTCGAAACAAGGTCCCTGCAGTGGAGGAGAGAAGGAGGGAGGGTAGGGCGGAGCCTGGAGCTGAGGGTATGGTATCAGGTGGAGGAGCATTTTCAGGGATGATCCTGTCGAGCGACCTTGGTTCAGCGATTCTGAGCAAACCGAAGCAGCGTCATGACATGAACACCGACAAGCTGTTGCATTCCCCATGCCCTATATAAACTCTATGAATCCTGAATGCACGCCCTGAGTCCTACACCTACACACCATAGTCCATTAACCTATGACGACCTATGAATCCTAAACCCTATGAGTTTCAAGAACTGAGGTCAGTGGGCCAACGGGCTGTTTCTTAGTGCCTTCCTTCTGAGAGATCAGCCGTGCTTACAAGCAGATGCCGTCACGTTGCTGCTCGTCCCCAGAAGAGTTCAACATATAAGGGGCCTGATTGCCTAGCATGAGATCTTGGGGTATTTAAAGGCCCTCATGACTATAGGGGATACAGGAGGGTTTCAATGCTGGGGTGTTGGAAGGGGTTTTGCGGATGCTTTGTGGCTTCACGGGGATAGCGGTTTGAAGATGCAGTCGTCGTCGTCGTCGTCGTCGTCATCGCGGTTCTCCGCACCCCACCGTGGAAATCACTAATATTCTGTTCGGCATCTCCGCTGCGAGATGCGGGATTTAGCAACTACAGCTAGGAAGTTGTTTTGAGCGCCACGGTTTCGACACCTTATGTACCGCTGCACCCCGAAATCGCAAGCCGCAAGGCCCCACCACCGAATTTCTGGGGGAGCCTCCGGCTTGGGATTGTTAGCGGAGGCTTCTCTGGCCGCTCTACTCCACCTTCCTGCAGATCTGCACGCTCTACGGGCACTGGAGATGCCTCCTCTTCTACATCCCCTTCTTCCCGATGCGCCACGGCCTGGCTCCCGGTTCCGATCTTGGTAGGACCGAAGTGCGAACACCGCACCCTGAATCCGACCAGTGCTTCGAGCCTCAGGTCCCAAAGACTTGAAGGCTTAAGTCCTAGCACCGTCTACCTCCACCTTTAGCCTAACTTCAAGGCCACAGAACCCCTCCGTTCCCCATTTGCTGGCCCAGGCCTCTACACGGAGGGGGGGATGGACCCAGATGCTTTGAGGCAGCTGCATGGGATCCACTGCGTAGAGGCCAGCAATCTCTTGGGGCGGTTGTTTGGGGGTTGGGTCCGGTTGATGATATAAATCCTGCATGACTCATAATTAGGAATATACGATAATTCCCTTTGTTTAGGGTCCTTAAGGTAATGCAGGATTTATACCATCAACAGTAGTTTAAGCGTGTCTTGGGGCAGTTCATGGGGCTCAATTTGTGGGGGTTGGGGTTTACGGAGTTAGAGGTTTCGGGATTTAGGTTTTAAAGCTCGAACCCTTCGCTCCAAAGTTGATGTTCTGGGAGGCTGCTAAGCAGATCGGAAAAGGGCCCGACAGAAGAAAGTTCATGTGAAGCGCCTGAGCTCTAAAAGTTGATGTGAAGGGTGGGTTCTGGGGGGAGCTGGAGTAGTGCTGGCCTCGCCTTAGGCAGCTGGCTGGCTTCTCTAAACTACCCTACTCCCTTATATCGCGATCGTAACAATTTCTAACTTCTAGTACTTAGTAGTATTGTCTTATACCCTACCATAATTCTAGACCCTCAAAAGCCTCCAATGGTTCATAGGGCCCCTGTGGGAACAGAACCACAGCCCGAAACCCCACCGAAAGCTCACAGGAGGAGAGCTTCGAGTCTCGAAGTGCTCCTTGGCAGCATGTCGTCGGGGGTCAAACTCCGACTCGCGAGATTTTCCCGCTGCTGGAGCAGCCGCTAGCTTTCCCGAGCTCGGGTGATTTGGGGGTTCAAGGAGCGTCACGGGTCAAAGATTCTGTGAGCCCAACTCCCCTCGTCATCAGTGCGGTCATCACTATCGCAGTTGATGCTGATGAGGTTATGAGTATGCCAGTATCGGCTGTAAAAACTGGTGCAGTTGTAAAATTGCTACTGCAGGCACCCACTTGTACGGTCGAGAAAGCACACTGACTAAGTTGCACAGTGAGTGAAAACTAGGTGTAGGAATAATGCGCAGTAATCGTATCCCCTTGCAGTCCCTCTACATCTCTCTAGCATACTACAGCTCAAAACCCTATTCGCCCTACCTTACCCCCAGAAGCCCGCAGCCTCAACATCGCCTGCAGACGCACGATGGAACCGTCTTCGAGATCGATCAGATCCGGGCCCTGCATGCCACTTGGATCTTTAAAGTAGACCCAACTACTGGTATTCCATATGGGTAGTTCTCTGAAGTCGGATCCCTTTTAGGGTCCTTTTTAAACGGGGCCCTAATTTAGACAACTACCCATATAATAACCCTGAGTAGCACACGGTACGATGTAAGCGGGGGATCTTCTTGTTCAGCAGGCGCTCCTGTCTTCATCGGCGGTTGTTACTCTTGTTGTTATCGCTGTCGCTGTTGCTGTGGTTGCCCTTGTTTTTTCTACGCAGTTCGTGCTTCAGGGCCTCGGGAGATTCGAGGTGGTGTCGGAGGTTTGGGTTCCAGCATTGGGGCTCGAGGCCTCTGTCGGCTAGGAACCAATACGTCAGACACACTCAGGGTTTAGGGCGTAGGGGTTTGGGGTTCAGGGTGTTTGGGGTTTAAACCCTAAGTATAACCGCCAAGTAGGGTCGTGGCCCAGGAGACGGAGACGGAGCTAGCTGGCCCCCACTGTGTCTTGCAGGAGGTGCAGGCGCCAGCTCAAGGTTTCGGTGCCCCCCCAAACCCCAAACCCTAAACCCTAAACCCTAAACCAGAAACCCTAAACCCGAGTTCTGGGTTTTGGCTCTTCAGCGACTTTTCTGAGTCGAGGTGCAGCTGCTCTTGGTAAGCCCTCAATCCTCGACCCCCCAAAAAGCCCGAAGCCCCGAAGAACCCTATCAGCCCCAGAGGTTCCAAAGGCTTGAGATGGTGGACCCTAGACCCTAAACCCTAAACCTTAATTAAACCCTATACCCTAAAGCCCTAAAGCCCTAAAGCCCTAAACCCCAAACCCCAAACCCTAAACCCCTGCACCCTAAACCCCCAAAGCCCCCTCAACCCTAGCACTTCAGCCCCAAAAGGCCCGAAGAGCCTACGACTTGCCCTGATCCTCAGCGAGGTGGCACTGCCTGGCACCGGCGACCCGCAAGGGGAGCTGGTTTGCTAAGCTCCGTGTCCTGCTGAAAGTGGACAGGTCCGAGGCCTCTTTTTTTTTTTAATGAGAATTCGTCTGGTTCTGGGAGTTTGAGGGTTTTTTTTGGGGAATTGGGGTTTAGGGGGGCTGAAAGGGCTTCGGCTCAGGGCGCGCTTCGGGCTCTGGGGGTTTCGGACGCGAGGTTGGGACGTCGGGTTCGTCCCTTCCTCTCCCCATGGGTCGGTAAGCTCCCGAGGCTTATAGCCCTGAGCTTTGCAGAAAGCCAGTCCGGGAACCATGGTACAATGCTGGAGCATTCTGACTCGCCAGGTTGTGAGACGAAAGGGCCGAGCATCAGGACAGCAGTCTTCTTCGGTCAGGTTGGGTGTATCTACTTGAATCGTGGATGTCGGCAAGTCGCATGTCAAGACCACATCGCAAAACCAAGACTCCACAGGTTACAGAATAACATCTATCCACCCACAGTCTTCGCAACAGCAGTTTAGCTCGAGACTTATCCAGGTTTTCGAACTCGCACGCTGGATCCGAGGTCTGGCGGCGCTTTGCGCCCGTAGCCGGCAGCGCTTCCCCGTGTGGCTCCAAGTCCATGGTTTGGGAAGTGTCGCATTTGTTGAGCCAGGTGGTGGCTGGTCTTGGACCGAAGTCGAAAGGAAGAAGTATCGAGGCTCACAGCTGCCGCTTCCACAGCACGCCGCCATGCCCCAGCAGCCCGCAGCAACATATCTCTGTGTCCTGACCGAAGTCCCTGCCGGCTGTCCCCTGGCGACCGTCATCGACGCCTTCTGCGACTTGGCTCGATATCGTCCAGGTCAACCTCGGTCGGACCGAGCTCTTCTGGCGGTGAGCCGCCGGCTGGCGCTTCTCCGAGGCGGGGCTGCTGCGACCGGAGCCGTGCAGCTCAGCAGCACGGCAGGAGAAGTGGGCGGCTTGGTACCTGCAGCATTCCCTCGCCCCCGATCGCTGCCGGGAGCTCGGGGAGCGGCTCGCGGAGGCGGAGAGCCGGGAGACGGCGCGGAAGCGGCAGAAGCTCGAGGAGGAGACCGCCGAGCGCCGGCGCCTCGAAGCGGAGCTCCACAAAGCGCAGGAGGAGGGGCGAGAGCTTTGCGATCGCCTGGCTGCGGCGGAGGCGGAGGTGTCCAGCAAGACCGCGGAGCTCCAAGCTGCGCAGAGCGAGAGCGCCAAGTGCAAGGAGCGGTGCGAAGAGCTCGCAACTCACGCTGCAGCTGCAGAGTCAGCCGTGGTGGAGCTGCGGCAGGAGCTCGGGCAGTTGCAGGAAGAGCATGGCACGCGCCGGGAGCATTGCGAGGAGCTCGAGGCTCGGTTGGAGGCAGAAGCAGCTGAGCATGCCAGCTTCAGGGAGCGTCTCTCACAACTCTCACAGGCCGAAGCCGATGCTGTGGAAAGGAGGGTGGAGGTGGAGCGGCTGCAAGAGGAGAGTCGCGGCTACCAGGAGCGCTGCCAGCAGGCCGAGGTGGCCCGCTTGGCTTCGGCAGCAGAGCCGGGCAGCAAGGCGGAGCTGCAGCTCGAGAAGGAGAAAGCGGTGTTGCAAGAACGGTGCGAGCAGCTCCGGCAGCAGCTTGCCAAAGCGGAGGCTGAGAGATCGGCGATGCTTGGTCAGCTTTTGGATCTGCGGGAAGAGAGGGGCATGCACAAGGAGCGCATTCGTGAGCTGGAGAAGCAACTGCTTCAGGCGACGAAGTTCCATCATCTCAACTCCTGTCACACGCCGCATTGCGAAGCTTCTGTCAACGAAGCCTCCAACAGCCAGGTACCAGATCTTGCCGAGCAGCTGGGGTATAGCTTCGTGGATGACGACGGCACAGCCTCTTCGGTCTGGAGCCACTCCTCGTGGTTCTCAGTGAAACCGGACTCCGTGAAACCCCAGTGCTTCATGGTGGATGCCATCTTCAAGACACGCAGCTTCGGGGCGGACTTCTTCTTGATGGGGCGAGACCTCAAGAAAGGGTCGCAGGTGGTGGCCGGAGATGATGCGTCTATCCTGGAGGTGGCCAAGACGCCGGAGATCTGCGATGCCAGCGAGGTTGTGGAGTTGCAGGCAGGCGCTGCAACTTTGCGGGTGACTCCGGACCACCTGGTGCAGGTCGCCGATGCAAAGGGTGAGGCGGAAGAGAGCCTCTACCTTGCAGCTGGCAAGCTGAAGGCGGGCGACCTGGTGATGCTCGACTCCGGCGAGGTCGCGGCCCTCAGCAGTGTCGTTCTTCGGCGTGAGGCCTGTCAGGTGCTGAAGATCGTCTTTGAGCCCTACCTTCCCGTGGCCGTCTTCTCTCGCTCCGCCTGCATCCTCAGCTTGGGCCACAAGAAGAAGCCGGCGATTCGTCGTGGTGGAAGGAGCCAGGGAGGCCCGGGTCCCTCGGATGACAGCAGGGATGGCAGAGCCTCCATCCCGATCACGGCGGGTGAGTACATGGACTAGGCTTGTGTGATGTGTATAGATGGGTGTGTGTTACTTGTCAAGTGGGCCATCTCATGATTGCGGATTTTTGTCGAATTCGCGGACTCCGGCGCTGTGTGGTCAAGGAGGTCAGCGCACGGCTGCCTGGGCATGCCTGTGCCTTATCCTCTTTGGCTTGTCGCTGGAGTCGCTCGAGCTCAGCGCACGTGAACCCTGCTTTACATGCTCCCTAAACTTCCTAAACCCTAAACCCTAAACCCTTATAAACCCTAAAAACCCCAAACCTAATTACATCTAATTACGGTGTCTCTGTGTCACGGATGCTGATGCGATGTTCAGTGGGGGGCCGCAGTGCCAGCAGAAGCGCTCGTTGCAGTTGAATCTCTTCCAGGCTTGAGAACCCTGCACAGAAGTCTGCAGATGAGAGCGCTGCCGCCCAGATGTCGCATTTAGGTGTTGGACCGCTCGCAAGCCAAAACTTGAAGATGCTTGTCGCGTCCTTGCCCGGCCATTTTTCACAACAGCCCTTGAGGACCCCCGCCCCCCAGCCTCATGAAAGTGCCTCCTCCTTTTCCCTCAGTCCGAAGCCATGGGAAGCGCTGAGTTTGAGTTCGTGGAGCCCTTCCTCGCTCAGAGCCCCCCTTCCAAGCTCCTGTGGGGAGGCGCCGGCCGGAGTTCAGAGTGCCTCGAAGAAGCCCGGCTCCCAGGGGTTCGGACGGATGAGCTTGAAGCTTCTGTGAGGTTCCTGTGAGAGTTGGATGTCTTCTCACCAAAAACAGATCGCGCAGCTGGAGTTAGGCAGGCTCAAATGTTTGTGTATGAGGTCTTAGCTGGCTGCGGTACTGGACCGGGGCAAGCGTGTCTGCTTAGCTTCCAGGGCGAGGCAGGTTGCAAGTTGAAGGCCTCACAGTTGCTGCTTCAGGTCCTTTCTTCCGCGAGCTGTGCAGCTTTGCACGGAGAGGGTGTGTGCAGGAAGCAGTTGCGGCAGCAACTGAACAATGGCTCTTTGTCATTCAGGAACCTGCTGACTTGAACCCTTGCCTTATAAGCGCAAGATCAGAGTCGAGAACCTAACATCTCGCTCGTAACATCTCCAGGGACTTTCGGGTTTCTTAGGCCATAAACATCCACCAGCAAAGACACTACATGACATACGGAGAGGCTCAGGGAGGTGCGGGCTTTGCCGAGCTGCAAACTTTCCACAAACCCTCCCTGGAAGTTGGAAGTGCGCGGCCTGAACCTTAAATCCGCACAAATCCACAAACCCTTTGAGCCCAAGAGACTTACGCCTTCTCCCGTGAGCCTTCCGTCCGAAGCTCCCCTGCCGACGGCACCCTGCAACGAGCGCCCCCTCCGGGAACTTGCGTCCGTTGAACGAGGTTTCTGAAACAGCAATCCGGGGGCGGTGGGCTCCAGACTGGGACTCCTTTTCGAAAGTTCTCGCGAAAGTTCTCGAGAGCTCTTGCAAAGAGATCAGAAAGGGAGCCCCAGACTAGCACCACCGCCCTCTCTAGACGGGTCAGGCTACCGGCAACTCCGTTGAAGGCCATGAGGGTTTTGGGGATTTCCTTCCGACAAAGCGGTCCGGTAGCCTTGGGCCCGAATTAGACGAAGGCTCCGACGCCGCGATCCCCCCCCCAAAAGGGGAGCGGACCCTGGCCGGCACTTACGGGCGCTGAAGTGTAGGCACCGAATTCAGCGTAGTCTTTCGTTGTGTGTGGTTTTTTTCCCTTCCCTTTTGTTTCCACAAGTCCAGAAGGCCCTGCACCGCGAACACCCTGCCTGAACCTGAAAGCATCTTGGCGCAGCCCCGTGCCCAAAGCTATGCGTGACGCAGCGGACGGAGCAGAAAAGCTGGCCTCGGCTGTGTGAGGAGTGGTCCTTAGAAGATGTGTGGTGCGCTTGATCCTCACCAGCGACATCGGTTTTCCGACTGGTCCCGGATGCCTCTCTCACAGACTTGTAGGCTGCATGGCTGTAGACTCCAACATGAGCACCCCTAAGAAGGGTGCCAGGTTGCAGCGCGTAGCGCAGGGAGGGAGGATCCCAGGATCCCATGCAAAATCGTTCGGAAGAGGATGAGACCCAGGACCCAGGACTCCACCGGAACTCTTCGGCTTTGCAGTTGGCTTTGAGGGGCCTCGGTCTCCACAGTCGATTGAGCCGTCGCGTGCTGCGAGAAGCTGTGGCTCACAGCAGCCCCCCTGGTGCGACTCCGCTTCTCTGCGAGCGGCCGTCCGGCCCCCCAACGCTTGGTTTATATTTCGTATAGCTCTCCTAGATGGAGCATCCAACAGCCCTCGTCCGCTTAGCAATACACGAAGTCAATCTAACATCAGCATCTGAAGTTTCCCTCACACGGCCAAGCAGCCTGAGACTTTCAAGCGTGTGGGATGGGACGTTCCGGCAGAAGCTTCAGGCCCAGCAGGCTTCGAGCAGGCTTGCCGAGGCCCCGTCTCTTCTTCCTTCATGGGACTCCTAGTCGGTAAGATCTACTTCCATAGCATAAAAACCAGCTGTCTTGGCATATTTTGGGGTCGATGTTCGGGGCCGGCTCCCTTTTGTGACATGGGCTTTGCGCTTCTGAGAGGGAGCCCTTCGCCAGCAAGCTCCGCACAGTGCATGATCTGCTTTTTTGTAGTTTCCGGACTTTTTTTGTATTTCCGGAGCTCCTGATTTTATCTGCCTGTCTGTGGGTTTTGCGTTGAGGCCTTTGGAGGTTTTTTGGGATTTCGGGTTCAGGGCTCCGTAAGTTGCAGTGGGTCTAACTCCTCGGGGCATCTCTTGACATCAGAGTGTGAGCTTTCTAGCATCAGGAACCCCCCCTTAAACGCGCGCACCAGCCCTGCGAGTAGACACCGGCTGCAGGCCTCCCCGAGATCCTGAAACTTCACGTCGTCGTGCAACGCAGGACTCATCTAATCTCATCTAGGTCTAGGTTCCACTTTTGCCGGCAGAGTCTGGATCCGAGGCCTGCATGGGGTGGCGTTTCGCACACCCGGCAGCCGGCGCTTCCCGGTGCGGCTCCAGGTCCAGGGCCGTGGTTTGTTGGGATGAGGAGGTGTCTAGGGTAAGCTTGGACCTGCATGAAAGTCCAGGTCTGCTCCTTGTGCGGGGAGCGGACTTGAGACTCTGCCTTGGCATGGAACCGGGCCGGAGAAGTCTCAGAGGGCTCTTCGCATGTTTGGAGCTCCGCAGCGATGCACGCGGCCGTTGAGAGGCTCAGCACGACCAACCCGACATACCTTCGGCCGTCCGTCACCCGCCTTCCGAGCACCGCGCGGCACGCCGCCATGCCCCAGCAGGCCGAAGCAAAATTTCTCGCTCAGCTGACCGAAGTCCCTGCCGGCTGGCCCCTGGCCACCCTCATCGACGCCTTCGCCTACGTGACTTTTTATAGTCCAGGTTACGCTGTGTCGGAGCGAGCTCTTGAGGCGCTGAGCGACCGGCTGGCGGATTTGTGGGCCGCGCGGCCGGCGGAGGCCCAGGCCTGGCTCCAGCGGTGCCGGGAGCGCTTTGCGACGGAGCTTGCGGGCAAGGAGACGGGGCGGAAGGAGCTCCAAGAGGCGCTGCTCCGGCACGGGGCGGCCGAGCATGGCAAGTACACGTGGTGGGTCCAGTGTCGCTTCTCCGAGGCGGGGCTCCTGCGAGAAGAGCCGCGCCGCTCAGCAGCGGACCTAGAGGAGTGGGCGGCTTCGTACATGCAGCAACCCCACATCCGCGACCGCTGCCGGGAGCTCGCAAAGCGGCTCGCAGTGGCCGAGAGCCAGGAGACGGCGCGGAAGCGGCAGAAGCTTCAGGAGGAGACCGCCGAGCGCCGGCGCCTTGATTCGGAGCTCCACACATCGCAGGAGGAGGGGTGCCGAGAGTTACGCAATCGCCTGGCTGCGGCGGAGGCGGAGGTGTCCAGCAAGACCGCCGCAGAGCTCGCCGGGAGCGTTGTGAGGAGCTCGCGGCTCGGTTGGAGGCAGAAGCAGCTGAGCATGCCAAAACCGAGGAGCGTCTCTCACGAGCCGAATCGGATGCTGCGGAAAGGAGGATGGAAGTGGAGCGGCTGCAAGAGGAGAGTCGCAGCTACCAGGAGCGCTGCCAGCAGGCCGAGGCGAAAGCTCGCCTGGTTCTGGCCGAGAGCAAGATGGAGCTGCAGCTCGAGAATGCAGTCTTGCAGGACCGGTGTGAGCAGCTCCAGCAGCAGCTTGCCAAGGCAGAGGGCCAGATTCAAGTGTTGTGGGAAGAGAAGGCCACTTACAAGGAGCGCTGCCGGCAGCTGGACCCCTTCCATGGGCCCGACTCCCAGCGACGACGCAGCTTCCCGCGGCCAGGAGTCGAATCTGACCGAAGCGCTCGGGTACGTTCTGGTGGACGACGGCGTGGCCTCCTCCTCCGCCTTGAGCTGCTCCTCCTGGTTCTCGGTGGGGCCCGCAGCCGTCACGCACAGGGGGAGGGGGGCAGAAAGAAAAGGATCGGAGACGCCATCTTCAAGACCCGCAGCGGTGGCATCGAGCACTTCCTGAGGGGCCGGGACCTCCGAAAAGGGTCGCAGGTGGTGGCCGGAGATGGCGAGACCATTGTGGAAGTCTGCGAGGCTCCGGTGCTGTCGCAGGCCAAACGTTTCGTCCGCTTGCAGGCCGGGGCTGCGATGCTGGAGGTCACGGCAGAACATCCGGTCCAGGTCCCAGCAACGGACGGTGGGATGGATGACGGAGAGGGCCAAGGCAGCAAAGGCTACATCTACGTCGAAGCAGGAAAGCTCAAGAAGGGTGATTTGGTCATGCTCGATGCCGGCGAGCACGCGGCCCTCACCAGCGTTGAATCAGAATCGGGCGACTGCGAGGTGCTGAAGCTGGCCTTCAAGCCGAATCTCTCCGTGGCGGTCTTCTCTTCACCGCCCTGCATCCTTAGCAAGGGCGCCAACAGCAAGCCAGATCCCCGCCGTGGGAAGAAGTGCCGGAGCCGAGGGCAGCGAGCGAAGGTTGAGGAGGGCGCAGACGACGGAAGAGCCTCCGTGCCCAACACGGCTGGAACATCGACTGAGATACTGCTCAGGGCCCCAGCAGGTGCATCATGAATAAAAGGATACCGATGGATCCCTGAGGAGCCGTTCTGAGCCAGCGAATTGTTGATTCTCCTGGCGATGTTGCCGGGGCGTTTAGTGCACGGGGCCCTTAACCGCCAGTGCCTTGCGCCGCTTGAGTTGTCGCCGGAGTTGCCCAGAGTGCAGCGCACGCGGTCCCCAGTTGACATCATTCAGAGCTTCGTTCCTGAAACCTTAGTGGCAAGGTTGTGAGACAGGGAGGGGATGGGCAGTGTGGGCACGAAGGCTTTGCAGGAATCTTCCAGTGGTGAGTGAATGGCTCGCAATTTTGTTCATCTTGCGCAGAAGATCGCAAGCCGGCCTCCGACGATTCGCGAAATTTACGAGGCAGGAGAAACAGGTCCTCTGAGCCGCTGCAGCGGCAGCATCTGCTCACCACACCGAAGACCAAGAGCCTCAGAAGCCGGGTGCTTGCACCATCGCACGCCCTCGAAGCCACATATACCACAAAGCCGCCTCCCATGACGGAATGACCTCGGCAGGTCTGTGATGTTTTGTGTGATGCGGAGGACGGGAGCTGTTTGTTTGTTTTCGCATTGGAGCTATGCGGAAATTCGGGCCCTCTTGGCTTAGGAATCATCGGCAGGCTCCTTTATAAGGCGAGGTGTCGGGCTATGTTCGGGGAGGTATCTGTTCCATCACCGGAAATCGCCGCAGCCCTTTTTTTGTTGAGGTCTTCCGGAAGTTAGGTTACGTCTTCAAGGGACCTGCAGAGGGCGGAGCGGTTCGAAGCCGAGCCAGGAGGACAAGAGCCCAGAAGCCCCAAAGGAGGCTTTGGTTTTCCCGAGCCTCAAAGCTACCTCTCGCTGAGCCTGAGTCTGCGACGCAGGACCCCTTTCCGCCTGGCTGTGTGAGCGTCCCAGGCTCCAAGAAACCCAAAGGCCGTTGCAGGTGCGGCGGCTCGGTGGCTTCTCGGGGACATCGGAAGCCGCGTCTTGAAGGATATTGTATATACGTGCGTGCTAGCTGTTTTGGGGCGACGCTGGGAGATCGCCTTGAATCAGAGGAAGGCTTGGCGTGGAGCTTGCAAGGGGCATTTACGTGCACTTCGGAGGTGTTGCATGCTTGAAGTCTCCTGTCACGACGGCTTTAGACAGCCAGCTCGCAAGGCCCTAAAGCCTCAAAGCCCGAAGGCCTAAACGGAAGCATCGAAGCAAGTGTAAACCCAGGTGCTTCAGAGATGTCTTGACTCTAGGGCCGGGGTACGGGGAGAGGCGCTTGAGCCGTGGAGCAGACATGGCAGACATCTGAAAGGCTTCCCCTGCCCTAAACCCCTAAGCCTAAACCCTAAACCCAAGATCAAAGACTCCAAGTCCCAGACTTCAAGACCTTTTCTAAGTCGCAGAACCCGCTTGAACTTTGGTAGCCTCTGAGCTCTGAACCCAGTGTAGACCCTAAATCCTTTTTCAACGCCTATAACCCCTTTATAAAAGCCCCTTCCGCCTAAACCCTGTAAATCCTAAAAAACCCCTAAACCCTATAAACCCTAAACCCCCCCAGCCCCAAGTTTGGATCTTGGCATGAACCCTAATAATCCTGAGATCAAATGTAGAAGGAGCCTACCCAAAATCTAAGGTAAGTTTGGATCCTGGCCTATAGGGACTCCCCGCTTCTCGAACGCCCTGGGCAGGTCTCTCTGCGCTCCCGAGTGGAACGGGGCAAACCAGGAGGAGGCCGACGGAAGCAGAAGCACGGGATGACAGGGTCGAGGGTTCCTCTGTGCCTGGGTTTCTACAGAATAGTACCTCTCCTAAACTGTTCAAAGCTGACATCGCCCTTCTCTTCCAGGATGGTCCTCTGCCGAGAGAAGAGACGCAGGCGGCCTCCGGGCTCCATATACAGGTCCCCACATTGCCATACGTCCCACGTGGCTTCCGGTTCACTATAAGGATGTTTGGAAGAACGGGAGATAAGATGTCTTGCTTAATCCGCTTGCCTTGTGATTTCATTCCGCTTCTCAGGCTTCCTGGTTGTGAGGTTTGGGACCCTGCGTTCGTGGGGGGCCTATTGAAGTGTGGGACAAAGCTGACATTGTGTCTTGCATGTGCGTGATGTCAGTTGCGACGGCTTCTTTGTTTGAAAGTCTTGCGGCGTGAGACGCTTTGGACGTTTGGAGCGCTGCGTGCTGAGCTGTGTGCTGAACGCCGAAGCCTGCCAGACGGCTCAGAGAGACAACTCTGAGGGCTCCTCGCTGCCCCAGCTCCCGAGGCAAGCCGCCATGACCCAGCAGGCCCAAGCACAATTTCTCATAAAGCTGACCGAAGTCCCTGCCGACTGGCCCCTGGCGACCGTCATCGACGCCTTCGCCCACCTGGCTGAATATCATCCAAGTTGTGCGGACGCGACCCGAGCTCTTCAGGCGGTGAGCCATCGGCTGGTGGAGCTCTGGGCTTCGCAGCCGGCGGAGGCCGAGGCCTGGCTCCAGCGGTGCCGGGAACGCTTTGCGACGGAGCTCGCGGGCGAGGCGACGAGGCCGGAGCAGCTCTGCGAGGCGCTGCGCCGGCACGGGGCGGCCGAGCACGGCCAGTACGGGGACGGCTGCTGGCGCTTCTCCGAGGCGGGGCTCCTGCGAGGAGAGCCGTGCGGCTCAGCAGCAGACCGGGAGAGGGTGACGGCTCGGTACCTGCAGAAGCCCCACGTCCGCGCTCGCTGCCAGGTGCTCGCGGAGCGGCTCGAGGAGGCCGAGAGCCACGAGACGGCGCGGAAGCGGCAGAAGCTCGAGGAGGAGACCGAGCGTCGGCGCCTCGAAGCGGAGCTCCACACATCGCAGGAGGAGGGCCGAGAGCTGCGCAGTCGCCTGGCTGCGGCGGAGGCGGAGGTGTGCAGAAAGACCGCGGAGCTCCAAGCTGCGCAGAGCGAGAGCGCCGAGTGCAAGGAGCGGTGCGAAGAGCTTGCAACTTGTGCTGCAGCCGCGGAGTCAGCCGTGGTAAACATGCGGCGGGAGCTCGGGCAGTTGCAGAAGGAGCACGGCAAGTGCCAAAAACGCTGTGAGGAGCTCTTGGCTGGTTTGGAGGCAGAAGCAGCCGAGCATGCCAAAACCGAGGAGCGTCTCTCACGGGCCGAAGCCGATGCTGCAGAAAGGAGGATGGAGGCGGAGCGGCTGCAAGAGGAGAGTCGCAGCTACCAGGAGCACGGCCAGCAGGCCGAGGTGGCCCGCCGTGCTTCGGCAGAAGAGCCTGGGAGCAAGGCCGAGCTGCAGCTGGAGAAGGAGAAAGCGATGTTGCAAGAACGGTGTGAGCAGCTGAGGCAGCAGCTCCAGCAAACCTCGACCAAAGCAGAGGCCGAGAGGTCGGCGATGCTCGGTCAGCTCTTGGATCTGCGGGAAGAGAGGGGCATGCACAAGGAGCGCATCCGCGAGCTCGAGCGTCAGCTGGCTGAGGCGAAGCAGCGCGAAGCTCAGCAGTTTGGTGGCTTCATGCAGGGTCGCCCCACTCGGGCTCGACATGGCGTGGCTTTCAGTGAAGCGGCTTCTGGCGGCCGCGAGTCGGACCTTGCCGAGGAGCTGGGATACAGCCTCGTGGATGACGGCGGTGACGATGTCGCATCGATCCTGAGCGGCTCCTCCCAGTGGTCGGTGAAGCAGCACTGCTTCATGTCCGATGCCATCTTCAAGACGCGCAGCTGTGACACACACTTCTACCTGATGGGCAAGAACCTGAGGAAAGGCTCCCAGGTGGTCGCGGGCGATGGCAAGACCCTCGTCGAAGTGGCTGCGACCCCCGAGATCTGCCTCGCTACGGAAGTGGTCGACCTGCACGCAGGAGGCGCGACGCTGCGCGTGACCCCGGACCATCCCGTGCAAGTCCCAGATGCAAGGGGCGAGCTGGAGAAGATACTCTACCTCCCGGCGGGCCAGTTGAGGGTGGGCGACTCGGTGGTGCTCGATTCGGGAGAAGCTGCAGAGCTGACCGGGGTGAATCTCCAGGCGGAGGAGTGCGAGGTGCTGAAGATCGTCTTTGAGCCGGACCTGCCGGTGGCGGTCTTCTCTACCCCACCCTGCATCCAAAGCAAAGGCCACAAGAAGAAGCCGCCACGCCGCTCCGGCGAGTGCCGGAAGGGAGAGGGGGTCGTCGATCGGACCGACGGCGCGGTCTCCCTTCCCGACACCGCAGTGGGGAGCGCAAGGATCGAGATGGACTTGTGTTGAGGAGTTCTTGATTGTTAGGAGTGCCTGCAGAGACACCACTAATCTTGCGAAGTGCAGCGCACGCCGCCCTTGGTTACTCGATGGGCTTGGACATCAAGAATTCAAGAAGATCTATATATATATATATGCATACATACATACATACATACATACATACATACATACACACATACAGAGGTGAGTTGCCAGTAAGCGGCATCTAAACGGATTTCTCAAAGTTCAAACTGTCACGGTGTTTCATTCCCAACCGGATGTAGTTGTGCCACACACGTTTACGCTAGTCTACCCCTCCCGTGCCCGTGCCAGTAACAACAAGACAAGCTAGCTCTGGACGGATGGAAGATGTAACTTAGGGTTCGCAGTGACTGCACTGAGACCGTTTCTTTCGGTCTAATTCGCTTCCCTGCGCAAAAGGTGGCAGGGAAGGTTCTCAACTGAAAGCCTTCCGGTGCCTGAATTCAAGCGGAGTGTGGTGCTGCAAAGCCGTGATTTGCCCGATTCTGCTTGGTACATCTCACTGTATGAAACTGGCAAAGCACCTCACCGCAAAGACCTCCCATGCGCTCCCCGTGCTGCTTACTTCCGGAGTCTTTTCGCTGCGTGGTGCACGCGGTCCAGGATTACAAGTCTTGTGGTTTCGAAGTCCATAAACCGATCCGGATTGTTGGTAGTGGGCTTCGAACAGGCTCGATCCCCACTCAACTTTATAGGTTGCTTTCGGAAGTAAACTTGGACTCGCAGTGCCCACGCAGACTTTGTTTCCCTCCGCCGGAACATGGGGCGCGTGCAGTCGTTCTCAAGGTGAAACCAGGCGTTGTCTGGCATACTTCAACTAGGTAGTTCTTCGGCCACGAACCAGCCCAATCCGGTGCTCGTTTACCGTAGACGGACGGATGTGGGAGGCGCGACAAGCGACTCGCACCCGCAAAACGGGGACGGGGGTGGCTGATTCCCCTGAGCATCGGAGGCCAGGCGCGGGAGAAAACGGACCGCTGCAGCAAGAATTCTGCGGTTCGTGCTCCCAACATAGGTCGGCCCCGCCTGAATCATGGGTTCTCATGGGTTGGCACATCTTGCACCAGTTTTTTACACAAGAAAGTTTCAAAGCCACAGCTTCAGCCAGCAGTCTCGCCAGGATAACGCCAGCGTCGGGAGGCCGAGGACTGGCTCTCAGATGCATGAAAGTACGAATCATCGTGAGGACGGTGATGCTGACGTATGATGAATGATGACGATGACGATGGCCATCCTCACCACCATCGTCGCTAGTGCAAGGGTCGCCGGCATCGTTATCATCGTGACCACCGCCGCCGCCGCCGGCAGCACCACCATTGTTACTATCATTGTCATCATCTCCTTCACCGCCAATCTGACCTCAAACTACATGCAGTGTGGAGCGTGGCACATGTTGGCTGTAGCGCAGTCGGTCATGCTCGCCGATGTCCCCGTTATTGTCGCGTTATATACGGGGCGGGTTTTGGGATGGCAGGCTGTTTCTGTTTTAGAGGTCTGAACCGTCACAGCAACTAACAGTCACTGCAACCAACGCTAGCCTACAGTCTGCACAAGGCCGAAGCCTCGACCCTGAAACCCGGAGGCCCGCTACCGGGATGGAAGCAGGCAATGTTTCCTGACAGTGCCTCAAAAATAGGACTCTGAGGAATCGGAGCATCGGAGGCCAGGCGCAGGAGAAAACGGACCGACGAAGTGAGAATTCTGCGGCAACTCTTCACATCCTGGCGCCAGCAAAGTCCGTCATCGGTTCATGACAGACTCGTGCTCCCAACATAGGTCGGCCCCGCCTGAATCATGGGTTCTGATGGGTTGGCATATCTTACACCGGTTTTTTATGCAAGAAAGCTTCAAAGCCACAGCTTCACGCAGCAGTGTCGCCAGGATAGTGCCAGCGTCGGGAGGCCGCGGACGGGCTCTCAGATGCATGAAAGTACGAATCATCGTCGCGATGATGCTGATGAATGATGACTATATATGATGATGATGGTGACGACGACGATGATGGTGATGATGATGGCCATCCTCACCACCATCGTCGCTAGCGCAATGGTCGCCGGCATTTTTATCACCGTGACCGTCGCCGCCGCCAACGGCAGCACCACCATTGTCACTATCATTGTCGCCATCATCTTCACCGCCAATCTGACCATAAACTACATGCAGTTTGGAGCGTGGCACACCTGATTATAAGTATACTATGAAGGGGCCCAAAACCTTCTTTGTTAATTCTTAAGGCCCCTACATTAAATTTGAGGCCTGGAGATCAGCTTCCCTGGAAGTGGGATGCGGTTCCTACGGGGAAACGCGTGTTCCGGCTCTGCCAGCTTCCGGCGCTCTGGCCGCCACAGAGTCGGCCTCTGAGGCTTCGCAGCTCGGCTCCTCTCTGGTCTCCTTTTTGGCAGACGTTAGGCTGAGCCCTCCACGCCCTCAGCCGGGAGTTCTAAGGCCAGACGTTCCGCTTCTTTAGCCGCCTGCTTTGGGATACCGGGAACGGGGCACGGATTCTTCCGGGATCTTCGGGTTCTTCGGAGGAAAGCATCGAGGGCTCATGCAGCCATGCATTGGCCTCGAAATCTGAGACCTTTTTGATTGTATGCTTGGGGAAGCCAGAAGCTTCGAGGGGCTCCGGTGCCATAGAGACTCCCTTCTACTTGGCTCTCTTCTGGCTGACTTCTGACTGCAAAATATCTAAACCCTAAACACTAGACCCAATAGTATATCTTTACAATGGGCAGGCTCAGATTTTGGACTCAGGAGGGCTTCAGAAGGCATCATGGAAGGCTACATGCTCCTCATACACCGGGCCTAACGTTTGGTTACCCGTACTTCTTAATAAGAAGCCCCTGTGTGCTTCTCTCCTGGATAGCCCTGCCACCATATTGTTGCAGAGATGGGACATCCACTGAAACCTCCCTTGCCCATGCTCCAGCCCCAGCCCAGGCCCCCTCCCCCATGAGATAGGGCCTCCCAGAACTCGCCCTGACCCTTCCCCGCAACGACTCCGCTCTTGGGTTCTTCCGTGTGCGGAGCTGGCTCCGAGGCCCTTTCGGCGTGGCTCCGAAGGCCAGGGGGGTGGTTCTGTGAAGAGAGGATGAAGAAGTCGGCGGCTTCCACGTGTTTGCGACTGCTGCCAACTAGGCGCCTCTTGGGTGATCCCACCGCAGCTTCGCAAGGCTCTCTGTGCTTAGACTTTGGTGGGTCGAACACTCAAAAATGCCGGAAAGTCTCGGCGAGTTTCATTCTGCGGTTGCAGCAGCACCGTCGGGAATGCAAACCCGGCGACTCGAGCATCCTCGAGACACACATCCAGGAGCTGCGTCGCTCGGAGCAAGATGGTGATGCTGACACGGCTGTTAAGAACTTGATCCTGCTCTGCCGCCACTTCGATGACAGAGGGAACTGGGCCTGGATGCTGGAGACGTGCAAGGGATGGCCGCCGCCCGCAAGTCTTCCGAAGGATGCGCCGAAGCCGAGTTCTGTAGCTGGCGGGGCCTAGCCCTCATCATGCAGCGGAGCGTGGAGGAGGGCTTGCAGGTATGCCGTGAAGGGCTAGACCTGGCAGAGAAGGCTCAGAGCAAAAGAGTGCAGGGTCTTGCACATCACTTCCTTGGCATCGGCCTCAGCTCAAAACTTGAGAAGTTTGCAGAGGCCATGGGCCATTTCCAGAGCGCTGTGGAAACCTTTCAGCACCTGGCAGCTTGCGCCATCCCTGGCAGTTCTGGCAGAAGCCCGCGAGCTGCTGATGGCAAGGCCGGCAAGGGCCGGCAAAGCGATGGTCATAGGCCATCCACAAGTTCATGACTCGTTGAAGACACTTTTCCCGGAAACGTCAGCACCCCTGCCGCAGTCGGAGAAGGAAGGCGAGATTGTGGTTAGCTTCTGCCAAGCTCTGGGAATGGAAGTGGACCACCTAGTCGGGGCAGCCGCCACAAAAGAAAGCATACTGAGCGGCCTGCCTCAAGCTACCGGTGTTGTCCACTTTGCAACCCACGGAATTTTGCAGAAGACCGGCGCCAGTGCTCTCGCACTCTCGGGGCGCGATGGTTTCATGAGCTCACAAGACCTTCAAGGTCTTGATCTCGAGGCCCGGGCTGCAATTTTGAGCTCTTGCAACACGGGCCGTGGCAAACTCAATGCCGAAGGTGTCATGGGCCTACCTCGGGCCTTCATTGCTGCAGGTGTGCCTTCTGTGGTCATGACCCTCTGGAAAGTTGGGGACTGTGCCACTAAGCACATCATGGAAGCCTTCTATCGAGAGTGGCTCGGAAGAGGTCAGGATATGGCCGAAGCTTTACGCACGGCCATGTTGCAGGTTGCCAGCAAGCCAGGGGCAGAGTTTCACCTTGAACACTGGGCTGCATTCGCGCTGGTAGGATGTTCCTACAAGGCCCAGGATGTCATGCCATTACCTCAATGCGTTCATTAACGTCTCACAAAGTCTAAGATCCAGACACCGGGCAAG
>CAJNJA010025886.1:5513-32325 GCA_905231915.1 Symbiodinium necroappetens | reverse complement strand
TCGTCGTCGTCGTTGTTGTTGAAGTTGTAGCAGTAGCCGTAGCAGTAGCAGTAGTAGTAGCAGTAGTAGTATTAGTAGTAGTAGTAGTAGTAGTAGTAGTCGTAGTAGTAGTAGTAGTAGTAGAAGCAGCAGTAGGAGCTAGTAGTAGGAGTAGGAGAACTAGCAAATATTATTATCATTATTATTAGTAGTAGTAGTAGTAGTCGTCGTCATCCTCATAGTATTAGCAGTAGTAGTTACCCACAGTCTACACTGCGATCTATCCTTGGGTCTTGTTTCCAGCCCCCGTCTCTGTTTGGCGATCCTCCCACGACCTAGGATAGCTGGCAATGCCTTCCTTTATCTACAGGCGGAACTTGCTAGAAGGGCTATGAACCGGGAACTTCTGATGAGCTCGATGCTTGTTGCTGCAAGCAAGGATGCTGGCAAGGAGTGTGCTCCCTCGCACACCTGCGCTTGTGGTGACGGTTCGCTAGAGGTGAACAGGAACATCCAATTCATACCTTGCAGCAGAAGGCACCTCTCGTCACTGTCACGCCGACGAACGAAAAGCTCATGCTTCGTCTTGGGATGCGCCGCTGTCAGGTGGACCTCACCCCATGTTGCTCATTAGCTTAGGCGCTGCCACGTGGCCAGTTGGCGCACTTTTGGAATGACGCGTCAACACTCGTGTCACTCGTGGGCACACCGGATTCACTCGCTCATGTAGATTCCTATACTGGTCGCTTGTAGGAGCGACTGACTTAGTGTCCCCAAACTGGTCTGAAGCACTTCTCAAGTCAATGCAAGGTTCGAGGTGACACCCCAAGTCAGCATCTACGTTGGCATACAGCCAATGCTCATCAGAACATAGCACACCTTCGGTACACCTGCCTACTCAGCCTACTCTGGAACTGCTCAGAGCCCGGAGCACCAGCCCAAAGCCTGGCCTCTTCACGGAAGTGTCTCTGGCGCTCCATCTCTCGGGCGATGCGGACAGCCTGTCACGACGTGACAAGAACGTGCCTTTCAAGCCAAGGGGCTTGTGATGCTTGTGATCGATGCCGTGTGGAAGATCAACGAATGCCAGCAACAAAATGCTGCACGTGAATCTCTTGCTCCTTCTGTCATTGCAAAACTACCTGACAAATGCATGTGGAAGACTCAACGTCCGCGGTATTATCAAGTCTACACGTCAGTGATCCCACAGACCTCCGGTGCCAGGTCCTCACCTGTCAATCCAGCCAGTTCCGAGGGCTGCAGCGACCCCTCGCAAACCTGGCAACACAAGCAGGAGCAGGGGCCATCCGAGTCGATCCTGCTCGATGCAGTCTTCTAACTAATCAGGCTTTCGGTGTTCAGCGAAAGCGGCCTTCTCAAGCAGGCGGTTCTCTGCCTTGCTGAGGTTCACGCTCAAGCCTTGCAGAGGGCCCAGTGATCTTCGGGCTCTGGTGCGATGCTACAATGAGACGCAGCTGTTTGTGGTGACCTGAACACTGAACACTCCTTGAGATGTTTGGGAATAGCAGTCACGCACAAAGAAGCTATCGGTCAAGAGTCTGCGTGCCCGCTGCCGATATTCCTTCAGGTTCTGCCCAAACTTGTGGTACAAAGATGCCTCGATCCTGAGCTCGCTGCATCCCTGACAAGCATCGTCACAACACTCGCCTTGACCGGGACAGGTTCACAATTAGTCTTGTGGATGGGCTTACGTAGTGATTGCTTGATTGGTGATTGCACTTCGAATTGCCTGGTGAAGAGGATGCTAATGATAACCATCACAGCGGCGCTTCGTAACATGAAGCGGCGCCAGCAATCACGAAGAACATTGGCACACCAATACTAGTAGCAGCACATGTGGCCAGAACATGCCAAGGCACCGCCGACAAGTCTCCAAGTGCGCCTTACCCAGCTTCTGGCCTGCGGTGCGCATCAACATCCTTGGAGGGGCCAACACTCGCGAGCCGTGCGTGGCTGACTACTCAGTCAACCAAATATAATCACGTGCAGCTATATCAACGGCTTGCTTGCCAAGTGATACGGAACTTATGCGTGCGGCCAAGGCTCCCCACGACACGGCTGCGCAAATAGTCGCCTTCCAAGGTGCTCTCCCCATCGCCACTTCCAGGCCCAGGCGAGGCCTTCCCGAAGTTTGAACTCTGAGTGTCATATCGCAGCGTTTGAATTGCCGAAGACTGACAAACCCCAAACCTCATGCACCAGCGCCGATAGACAAATCTTTTCACTTCTCTTCCTTCTGGCTTTGAATGTTGCTGGCCTGAGGAGGTGCGGAGTGCGGGCTCGAAAGTACTCCCAAATTCTAGCCTCAGCGGGGTCGGTGTTACACAGTGTGAACTGGCGGACTCCCACGAGATGAAGCTTCGACGCACACTCCGCAATCAAGCAGGTTTCTGAGCTCTCTCACACTGAAACCTAAAGTCGATGTTTACATTGTCTGCTAATATCACGTCAACTGAAACCAAACTACAACGCGTTGTGTTATACAGTAAACGAACCTTATGCAATACATTGGATTCAGACTCAAATTCGCTTTCCAACTCGGTCCTGCGAGGCCGCAGACTTTGGTGGGGGCTGCTGCGCTTGCTTTGGCGCTTTCCGCTTCGGAGCCGGAGCGGAGGACCACTTCCTTATTGGAAGCGTCTTTTCTTGCGGCAGTGGAGGGGGAAGGTCCAGTGTCTAGCCTCCTAGCCTAATTGCATTCGGGGGGCAGTTTGGAGTACCGAGGCTTGTGCTCTGCGCTCGTGGCGCTCGCGTGGCGAGACTCTCGAGGGTAAACGGTGGCGAAGCTGTCGGTGCTTCCCCATCACTATTGGGTTCTTGCCTGGCCTCTACTCTACCCACAACTCTACAAGCCTAAAAGTCTAAAAGGCACATGAACACAAGCAACACGGGGCTTTGAAAGCTGCACTGTTTGCGGGAGCTTTGTTTCATGACGGAATTTGGGGCTTGGAGCAGTCCCAGTGGCCGGATGATGGCTGTGAGTCGACCACCGACTGCAGGGCCCACAGCCCCAGCAGCCAGCATCACCTTGGACAGGCAGAGTAATTTTGACCTCGTCCTGCAAACAAAGCCGCTTGCACTATCGCGATGCCGTCTGAGTCTATCTCGTTCACAACCGCTTCTCATGCACGCCAAAAAATGCGCGAACTCCGACGCCTGTCTGGGACCATCACACCACTTGCACCATTGCGCAGGCCGGCAGCGGCAGCCTTAGGTGGATGTCCGCTATCGGAGCTCCCAACAATGGCTTTTTCTGCCCCCGCAATCTTGGGTGCATGGCATTTACATGTTGTGCACTCTGAAGCCTGGCGCCTCACATCTCAAGATTGCTGAAGACCTCCCTTCGATCGGGTCCCGGTGAGCAAGTCGAGGGGCCGCCCGGCCAGCATTACAAAGCCTGGAATCCAATGCCTCCAGGGATGCCACGACGTCCTCAGCCGCCTTGCGCCCAGCTGAGCAGCTGTCAGCAGAGGGTGTCTGTGCCAGAGCCTCTACAGCTGCCTTCACCAGACCCGTCAGCTCATTGCTAACTTTCAGCTTGGCACCCTTCATCTTTCCCAGGTCACGCCTAGTCCGGTCGAGTGCAGCGCAGCGTTCGAAAGGCTCGCGTTGAATCTTGCTGAGTCCCTGCCAGGCTGCAGCCACTGCCTTGGCGCTCCTCTCGAAGTTCAAAGGCGTGTCTTCGATGTCGGCGCGTGACAGCACGTCTTTCCGCTGGCTTGTCAGGAAGTAGTGATAAGCACTCTTGGCATTGCTGCCTTCCTTTTTGCTCTTGTCCTTCTTCTTTGCTTTTGCAACCTTCTTCGGAGAAGTTTTCTTCGTGATGCGGCGATTGGGCTTTGAAGCCATGGCTTCCTTCCGTCGCCCCATGGCATTAACAAGAAGCCCGATAAGCTCGCGGCTGCAGAGGTCCGAAGACGAGTTTTGCACTCCACTGACGGACTCTGAATGAACCCCGGAGCTCGATCACATCGACTATCCCCACTCTATCCCCAAGTGTTTAGCTCCCCAACACACCTGACATACCTGCCGTGGCCTGTCGTCGGACGGGCTCTCCTCGAGTCCCATCGCCGTCGGCCATGGCCCAGCACTCAGGGCTCCGAACACAAATGCTTTGGCGTCTGTTGGGGCCGGGGTCTTATTGATGCCTCTGGTTGAGCTTAAGCTTAGCAAGCTGCGATTTATGATGGCTAAGTGAGTACTGCGAAATCTCTTCCGTGACGTATATCACTTTCAGTGCTCAAGCCCGCAGCTGAAAAAGCCTGACATGTGATGGAGCTGGCACCCGTGCGTCCTCTGACACTGAGACGTGACTTCCCGACAAGCGTGCGCAGCCATCTCTTCTCAATCGTTGTCTGCGTTCTTGGTCGCTTCAACATCTTCAGCTTCCTCGGGCAGAGTGAGACAACTGAGTTCGCAGGACCAGCCAGGTTTCGCACGTGGGAGCTCCAGGTGCTAAACAACGCTTTAACACAGCCACTCCCGCCCTGCCTGTGGTGGCTCTTTGGTTGGCGAGGTCGGTGCCGCCAAGTCTTTGTAAAATTTGTTGTCCTCCATGCCGGCATGCAAGCTTCAAAGTCGCATCATGACTCTTGCTTGAGAAACTTCCCACTTTCCTCCGCGACTTCATAGATCGGATCTGTCTTTGGATCTGCCTCGACAATTTCGTACGGTGGCATTGTTCCTTAGACGATACAACATCTGAGCATCTTCATTGCGTGCAGTCTGGCAGCCTACCAAAGCCTTGGCCGGGGTGTAAATGATTCATTGTGCCATTCGGGCCTTGTGCACATGGCCTGGTCTGCCTGCAACGACGATCAGCGTGGTCACATTGGCCGCATTGGGTTGAGTCGAGATCCATGTCAGCAAACAGATTTGCCCAGGAGATTTGCACTCGGTTTTTCTGTCGCACCACTTGCCTGATGGCCCGGCAGATCTAGGAACAAGCCAAAACGGAACTTCGGGGCCGCAATGGTTTCGCTTGCTGTGCAGGTCCAACTCCAAGACCCTCGACACCTGCACCTAAACCCACGCTACACCCCATGTCCTGAAACCACAGCTTTAGAGTATTGCCCTAAAATGCAGTATCAGCCACCGTTCAGCCGCTCCAGGAGACCTGCGCAATCGGAACTCAGGTGCCGAAGGTGGAGCCTCTTTCCCAGCTCGCCTTGGCGACCGCAGCTCGGGCCAGGACGTGGAAATCTCTGTGCTGCAATGCCAGTTAGCACTCCGGCTAGGATTGCTCAGGTGCGGCTAGAACACCATAGGAGGCAGCCAGCGAGTTTATTGCCTGCAGAGGCACAAGAAGAAGCAAGTTAGCCAACCCTTGGCACAGCTTGGCACTCTGCTTTGGATCTGCGTCTACTTGTTGGAGGAGTCCATCACACTGCTTAAGTGTGGCTGCCGGCCTCGAGGGCGGAATGATCCAAGACCCTCGACTCTGCGAAATCAAGAATCACGTCGTCCGGATCCTGCAAGGCTGCGTCGAGACAAGCTAGATCTTCCATCGTTCGTTTTTCGTTGCCCTTCCCCACCGAAGCGGCAGACCGAGCTGGGCTAAATGACCGAGGATGATTGGCTTGAACTTCTGCTGACAGTCCTCCTGCACTGCGAAGACATCCTCAATAGTTGGAGCGTTCTGTCATGTGCTGTAAGTGTTTCAGCGGTCAGTACGACTAGCCTGCTTACCCAGCCACCAGCAAGAGGCATGGTCTCCAGGGGATACACCGCTTGCTCGAACAAGCAAGACCAAACAACAAAAGCATATGCACTCACCTACCAACCGTGCATATAAGTATGCGTGCATGTACGCGCACGTTTGAGTATATGTAGCGTAGGACTACAGAATGCACATCCCTGCAGAAGCACACGTGCACAAACACAATCGAAAACTCGACATCAGCCAAGTTGCAGAGAACTGTTGCGTACTCCCGAAGAAGAGCAGGCCCCGGAGTCGATACGTTTTCCAGCCGCCCTGGACCTGGCAGACGAGGCAAAAAATTCGCGAACCAGCTACACGAGTGCTTGTGAAGCCTGCTGAACAAAAACCCGGCAGGCTTAATGCTCACGTTGAATCATGCTGAATCTCATGTTGTAATGTTAAATATATGATTTTTCATGTGCTTTTCTGCAATTTGCGGCCATGGCCTCTGTCTCAGCTCTCAGGTTGGTACTCTGCTGCCAGGAGAAGGCCAAAGCCTTGGGCGGACTGCGAAGTGTCCGTCCGTTTCGGGAGGTTCGGTGGCGCGAATCCCTGAAACCGGCAAGCTTCTCGAGGGGAGTCGGGCGAGAATTGCTCGTACCCGTACCCATAATAAGGATCACATGCTTTGAATTAGGCAGAGCTCTCAAGACTCATGTGCATGCCGGCATAGTAAGCACTAAGCACTTCAACATCCCAGCAATGCAAACTGTCGTAGATTGCTTCATCAAATCTGCAATTCATGAAGGCCGGGTTGGGCTCACTCCCCCATCCAGAGTTCACCTCACTTCCTGGTGGTACTTAGTACTACCACTGCTCAACCTACTCCCCCACAAAGCGACAGTTAAGGGGAAGTCCCAGTTGTTTGGGCTTGCAAAAATCGGGTCTCCAACAATTTCAACAAAGCCTTGCAAACACCTACAAAACTTGGCTGCAACTACCGACCTTCGATTCCGCCCCGGAGCGGAGAGAATTGTGCCGGCAACGACCGCCATTGCCAGATCCTTGACGACGGTGACCTCGGCAAAACTTGAGCGTTCCTGGCCTGGAAACACCGTGGGAAACCATAAAAACCATGCATCAAGTCACAATTGGCCCAACGCAAACTGCTTAGCCGCTAGGCCGTCTGGGCCCTCTGCACGTTCCTTTGGAATCGCAACACTGCAACACTGCCGAAAGAGGGAATAACGGAATAAGATATTATGACGGTACCTAGAGTGTCGACGACAAATGCAACATCAAAGGTATCGTCGCCACAGTAGTGATGACAGGACACCCAAACATGAGCCAAGCCGCCAAGGACACCAGGACTATGACGGCTGCATCAGAGCGGGGCACTTTTCCTTCGAAGGAATTGCGCTCAACTTGACAGGGGGTGCCAAACTACCTCACAGCGAGAGCTGAACTCGGAAAATGCTGATCGTCATTTCGGTCTACCTGAGTTTGACGTCTTGAACACACACCAGGAAGAAATCCACTCCCAAGCCTTCGCGTCCCCAAGCTCTGCCCTGTGTTGGTCCGGGCAGCTCATGATGCGAAGGCTGGACCAAGCGAAGGTCGACTGGCAAACCACAAACCTGTTTTCTGTCGGCTGACATGGTGTCTGAAAGGCCCTGGAAAAAGAGCAATACGACGCATTAACCGCTACAAGCGCTATTGGTTGCTGCAGTTCTTTGGCGATGCCTGGACCTGGGACGCAGGTACTGCACAAACCAGCTGAGGCACATGATACCAACCAGGGCAGCAACAGGAACTTGACCAAGCCTTGATTGAGACAGGTGATGCAAAATAGTTCGTACATGTGAGTTCATAATGAAGTCCTCACTTTTCGTAGGAAGGGATCGATATGGATGGCCTAAAGTCAAGCTTGTGGCACTGAGTAGATGCGTATTTTGACACTTTCTCAAGCTCAATCGTCAGCATGCCCTTGCTGGCGCTGCAGGGTTGCCATCCGAACGAGTTCGGTGTCTATCTGCCCATGACAAGCCGCTGTGGCAGCGACACCATGGCGGAGCCAGCATTTAACAAAAAAAAGTAACGACGAGATTCTGATGCGTCCTCTGTCGGTGAAACACGGCAGCGAATTTTGAGAACGTGCGAGTGCACAGTTTTGGTGGGTTTGACCAAGATGAACCATGAGCGATCTCAAGCACGAACGCCCCGGATCGTTGTGACACTGCTGCCTGCGAAGCTCACCACAAGCATGATCTTGACATCACTGTAAGTGCTGACACCCCTCTTAGGAGTCTACTGTCAGTCTACTTGACAGAACTGATGCAGCATCACAAAGCCAACTTTCCGGATTCGCCAAAAGGTCTGCTAAGCACAGGACAATGTTAATTACACATGGGCTAGTAAACAAAGGCATTGCCTGACATAGGCATTGCCTGCTACTGACTGACGACCACTTAGCGTCGGAAGTAGGCTTTAGGTCCAACTATGTAACAACCTCCATGCGAAGTCTGTTTGCTTTGTGCGCGAGTGCTTCACATCCTTGCTTCCGTATCTTCCGCGAAGATCTTGTTGGAATACAGGGACTTTATGATCAATGCTGCGACTCTGCAAGAGGGGATTGCAAAGAACAGCGCCATCTAAGCGTGCAGCGGAATTTCTGGCTCCAGCAACCAGTCTCAAGTGGAATGGTCGCACCAGAAGATCGGCTGCAAGCACAAGTATCATTGAACAAAAATATTTGCCCACTGTGCTAAAAGAGTCTTGATTCAGTGGCCTAGCGGGATGCACTGCCTTGGTTGCTGGGACGATCCACTGTGCTTAGCAGGTATCATGCCCTAATTCTCGGAGGGTCATGGCGGCAATGGCTCAGCACTCGCAAAATCATCAAAGCCCGTCCGTGAAATCGTCCCAGGAATACTGCGAGGGAAAATCAGTGAACATATAATCAAAATCTTGGCGGGCCTGAAAGCATCGGAATACTGGGACTTTCTGATCAATGCTGCGACTCTGCAAGAGGGGATTGCAAAGAACAGCGCCATCTAAGCGTGCAGCGGAATTTCTGGCTCCAGCAACCAGTCTCAAGTGGAATGGTTGCACCAGAAGATCGGCTGCAAGCACAAGTATCATTGAACAAAAATATTTGCCCACTGTGCTAAAAGAGTCTTGATTCAGTGGCCTAGCGGGATGCACTGCCTTGGTTGCTGGGACGATCCACTGTGCTTAGCAGGTATCATGCCCTAATTCTCGGTGGGTCGTGGCGGCAATGGCTCAGCACTCGCAAAATCATCAACGCCCGTCCGTGAAATCGTCCCAGGAAAACTGCGAGGGAAAATCAGTGAACACCTTCACCAAGGGCAACGATGAAGGGGACTGTGCAGGGGGAGCCCTTGCATCTACGTAGATTTGCGTAGGGATCGGAAAGGCCCTGGGAACATGGCCATCGTGATGCAAAGGCCACAAACTGCTGCCTGTCGTGGAATGAAGCATGCAGCGAAATTTGAGAAGGCTTGTTTCACATCCATGACCTTGAAAACGCGTCCTTACAATCACGGGCGGATTAGACTCTCGATATGTGAGTCAACTCCGTTGCAGTTAGGACCTTGATGTTGCAGCGCAACAGGTCCAACGCCTTCTGGCTGTCTGATGCTTCTGCAAGCTCCAGTGCTGTGCGACCCCGAGAGGACTTTCTTGACGGATCTGCACCGGCTGCGAGAAGAATTCGGATCATCTGACTATCGTTCAGTCGTGCAGCGATGTGAATTGGGTAGAAACGTTCCTTAAAAGAGAAGCATCCGCACTGCTCTGGTTCGTCCACATCCCTGAATCTATGCTCCCTCAAAAAGTCGTCAAGCTGCACCCTGCGGACAAGGCGTAGATTCCGCCTCTTGAAGGATCCAGCTTTCTCGTCGTCCTCCTGTGAAGGCAAATAATGATGCGTATCCTGGAGCGTGTGACCATCGGTTGTCTCAGTCGTCGCAGCAGCCGGATTTTTGCCCTTGCTGATTTCGACTTGGCCCGGTAGCACGTTTTGCATGTTAGACAGCAATCCGATCTACAGTCGCTTGGCTCATGCCCAGGGTTGGCACAGCCACTTGGGCCAGTAAAACAGATGAACGTTTCAAAGTATTCACATGATTCAACAAACCGAATGTCTCGCGACTTGCCATGCACGCTTGACCGCGGGATCGGCTTGAACCTGCACAACCGCAGATGGATGACGTCGTTGCTGCATCTGAGGTCTTGGCACTGGTGCAGCTGCAACGATGCCCACGCCCAGAAAGGCGGCCATTGAAATCCCTGCCGCATGCCAACTCTGTGGGGTGGAAACATGTGGAGGTGGCGTTGCTGCTGACGACGACTGTGCTGCTGCCGTCTGCTTCTGTTGGTGATGGGGATGGTGAGGATGATCGGAACGCCCACCATGCCAAGCAAAACCAAATTCTCACATTCCCCTATCGATCTGCCGTGCCCTCTGCATTGGTGCGGGACCATGTGCTGATCAAAACTTCCTAGTGTTTCAATACTTGCACCTAAAACATTGTCCGTGAGAGAGACTGGGGCCCTGAGATGGTCGTACTTCAGTATTCGGATCGGGGCTACTCAGCTCCGAGCATATGATGTGCATATCTAGTCACTGGTCTGAAGACGGTCCAAGCACTAATTACTCGCTTTACCTTTGCCTGCAAGGCGCGAGGTGGCGCCAGCTTGAACGTTCACCTGCAGGGTTGACGTGTCACACAGAAGCAACATGTCTACATGGGGGAAATAGGCACAATTGATGCCTAACACCTTGCCTGCTATGTGCGAGACCTTGTGTCCAAGAACTATACTGTACATGCCACGCTGCTCAGATAGTGCTTTCCATTCGTCGTTGCTGTCTGCATGTTCCTGCGACACATCGTCCCTCATCGCTTCTCCTGCATTGTCGTACTGCTGACCTGGAACCAGCAGCCTCCGATAGTTTGATTTAAGCAGACATTGCGCAACCTTGCAGCTCTCATCAGCTCTCGCATCGACGGTTAGCTCGCTGGAAAGCTGAGAAGGCCTGGGTTTGCCCGATCATGGCGCAGCCCCCCATGCCGCCGGTGAGGCCGCTGGCGATGTTCCCCAGCCCCTGGCCGATGCATTCCTGCACATCGCTGCGCAATGGATCCCGCGCAGCCTTGTTGCTTCCAACTTCATCTTTGGCCCAGATGATGTAAGTCTAAAAAGCAAAGGTTCACTCCAGGGTCGGGAAGCAAGGCCGGCCACCGCCACTGCTACTACTGACTACTGCTTCTGCTCTTACGACGACGGGCTACAACGAACTACTCCTTATCAGATTGCTGTGCAGATTACAATGGTCAGTCCTCTCACATCTTCTGATCTTTTGCATTGCCTTTTGCGCTGCCAAGTACTCGGGGTTCTGACGCCCGGTCCTTGGAAGTGTCGCCTCTCTTCCCATCCTACAGGGAGCAGCTTCTCTTTGATGCACACGAAAGACCCAGAGCCTGAGAGAACCTGAAACTGATGAGCTTCAAGCACACTGCAGCCATGTACCTAGCATTACCTAGTTAATCCCTTCATGGAAGCCACTTTGGATTACGATAACAGCCACGCTTGTCGAGCGTAAACTCCGCGGTTCTTTCCGAAGCTGAAACCTTGAGAAGAGGTTTCCTCGACCTTTCGGATCCGGCTCCCTACCGCAGACGGCCGCTGGCCTCCATGATCCCATCGACAAGCTGAAGCGTCAGCAAAGACTCCCCCAAGCCTGCGGCATTGTCAGCACTAGCACAAAGCGTAAGCTGCGACATCTGTTCTGAGAATCCCTGACAAGCCCTGCCTACAGCAGCCATGGTTGCGGCATAGGGCAACAGAATGCTGAAAGTCTGCAAAGGACTGGCCAACCATGGTACCTGGAGTCTCGAGAGTCGAATGGCCCGAAGGAAAGTTTCTTGTTTATCGCGATACAGGCGAGCAGGGCAGTAAACCAATTTCGGGGCCGTCCTCCCCCCCCCCCCCCCCCCAACCCACCCTCGCGCCCTGCCCACAGGAGTCAACATCCGCTTAAGGAAACCTGACCACAAGCTACGGGCGTCGAAGCGGACAGGGTGCCGCTGGCAGCGCCAGGTGCGGCAGCATGGAGAAGCCTCATCAAAGGCAACATCGCTTCGAAGCTGCACAGGATTACCACAGAGGAGCATGCGGACTACAAGAGCCGAGTGGAAAGAATCTGGCAAAGACTTGGGCAAAACCGATTCCACTGTGTACTTCACAAAAAGTCAAGCGTAGCAAGCACGCTGAATGCAATGCTCCTGCAAGGCCACCTGTGCAGTAGAGGGCAATAGTATGATTGGAATGGTCAGGCTTGAAGAGTAGCCTCCACGAAAAGTTTCTGCTCCGGCCATATCCATCAAAGTCGTGGCTGGCCTCAGCAGATCAGGTGAGAGCTTCATGGAAGGAACTCAGAGCTGCAGCTTCAGAAGATTCTGGCTCCACTACCGACTCGAAAGATTGAAAACTATGCAGACAGGCAGCAAATGACAAACCTGCAGCAGCGCTGGAATTGCTGGAACGAGCTTTGGCCAAGCACTCAAACAAGAGCGAGCACAAATTCAGATGTAAACTAGACATCTCTTCAATGGACCAAGGACCTTGACGATCAGTGTCACAATGGCAACGGTCAGCAGTGACGATGGCACGGCGGTCGTGACACGAGGGAGCAGCTTCACCTTCGTGTGTCAGTTAAGTTAGGCAGGACGATATATTGCTGGCGTACTGAAGCATCATGAAGTTCGGGCTAATCAAATCAAGCCCCAATCCAACCATCACTCCTTCTGTCAGCTGCTACCGCTGCTGCCACCGATGCATCCCAAGCAGCCCTGTATTTAAGCCCTGTATATTTACAAGGCGTACTGTGTGCAGCTGCTTTGCAAGGAGCATTGACAGCGCCGTCAGCCCAAACATGGTGGCTCCTGGCAAGGAGGATCCATGTAAGCAAAATAGAACCCCAAGCTACACATCTGCAGGACGACGAGGACAAGCTACTTCGGCTGCGGGCCTCGCAAGCCGGTCAGCACGGAGCCGGTGGCTGGGTCCAAGAAATGGGTTAGCTGCCTTTGCATTCGGCGCGAGACACTCAAACTGGGCCGCCGGGCCCAAATTTTCAGGGCCGAGCAGCGCCTTTCCAATAACGATAGCCAAGCCGTTCACAAATCCTGAGAGGCGTGGACTAGCTCGAATGTGCCGACAAGGGGATAGTGACAAGTGGCTGAGGGGCCGAGCAACCGCACAAACGCCTACTGCGCACAAGTGCAATCGCACACACATGCGTTCCACGAGCTTCGCCGATCGCACCACCCATCGAAACACTCGCACACAAATAACATCACTGCTAAGGAATGATGCTGCAATGCGGATGTTCGGTGCAAGACATGCCGCAACACTTGTACCATCGTCCGTGCATTTGCAAGTATGGCAGCGAGACTCCAGTCGCAGTTGAGCGGCCCAGCATAACTGGATGTGGCACCAATTTGATGAACTTCCCCCATTGCAAGAGACCTGTCGGCCGTCGGGGCTGAAGATCAGCGGAGAAAGGTCAGCACACAAAGGCACGCACCGCAGTCACAACAAAAATGGTGGGCGAACCGTTCCTACGTGTAACGGCGCTTTCTGCCTCAACGGAAGTTATGGCAAACCCGCTGCCCACCACGTCACCGTAAGGGAATTTGAGCAATCTGTCAAGTCGATTCCCGATGTCCAGTATGCGTTCACACAACATCTGCTCTTTCACTCAAACCCATCGTCCGCATACCGTGACGAGGACCACTGGCAATCGAACAGCTAATCGCAGAGCTGGTGCGTCAGTAGGCATCATCCCATGTTTGCTCACTACTGCCCGCCACCAGAACTGATGTCGTAAATCATTTACGCGCGCACATTAAGCAACAGAGCTTCCCTGATCCACACTCTCACAAAGGTCCAAGCCCTCGACCCTTGAATTAGAGTGGTTATGAGTGGTTTTGCCCGCGTGCCCGCTCAAAATACGATTTAAGCATTTTGGTGGTGCCCTACACTACCGATAGCCCAGTGAACTCCCAACATCTCCCAACCCCTTGCCTGCCAGAATCTGCAGGCCGCCAGCAAGAAGCACTGCAGCGCTCCTTCGGAAGCACAAGCGCTGCAGCGTGAATCCCTATGTGTAGCCCCATCTCCGAATGATCGGCCAGGTCTCAGGTACGTCGTTCCATGTCGAGCGACGAGTGCTGCCATGACCACCTCGGCACCCACGCCTCTGTTGCCTCGAGCCTGCTCCGGGAGCTTTCGTGGGAGTGAAAGCCTGCGAGTTGCACCTGCAAAGACTTTCTGACAGCCTTCGCAATTCAACCAGCGTTAAACACACGCTCAACCCACAAAAAACCATGGAGTCCCCAAGAGATCTTCGCTGCCCCGCCGCGGCCGTAGAGCCCGCAGCGCCGGAGGCAACTCCGGCACGGCCCCCGAAGCTGGCAGCGAAGAAGCCGAGGGCGACCTCGGCAGGATTCAGGACCGGTTCAGGTAATGCTCAGCCCTACATACTTCCACAGAGATGGTCACGCGAGCCCCGCCCATACTACCCTTTTCCAAAGATGTTGGCCGCCTAGCAGCGGCGCTCCAAAGGCCGACAATGGGCGTCACGCCGGCGACAAAAGCGAAGGCCACCGATTCCTAGCAACCCTCTCTCTCTCTGCTTTCTCAGCACCTTCTCTTCTCCATGTCACAGTTTCTTTATGATCACAACTTGAATAGGACTTGAACGCGACTATCCATCTTTTGCTGCGCATAAACGCACAAGGCGCAAAAAGATGAATGAACGGGATGTCTGATTCCTCATGCGACGCATGTTGCCCAGGCTCTGGAATCATCGCCAAGGCCACTGCAAATCCAGCGAGGACGTTTCGCCATGCTGCCTGATCGCCGGGGAAAAGCAGCAAACATCCGGATTCCATTATTCTCAGCAGCTGCCGAGCCACTCCGCGACGGAACGCTGTCCGCTAGGCCATGAGGCTTAGGGGTGTCGGCCGGGATCGGCAGGATGCTGTGTAAGGAGGCAAGGTCCAAACTTCGGGCACCGTTTTTCAGGATGTGCCGCCGCACAAACCTCCACTTGTTCATGAAACGCATATCTCGGATCCTACTCGGCTAGTCATCCAAGCTCCAGAAGGAGTATAGCGTTCCACAACCCGTTGTGCACTGAGAGCTACAGCAGAACCCCAACGCAGGTCAGGTCTCTGTCTCAGTCAGCCCGGTTCTATCTGTGTGCAGACGACTCGAAGACAAAGAACAGTTCAGTTCTGGATGAGACTGACTGTGGCGACAGACCAATGAAATACTGGGACGATCCGTTCACCTGCAGCATGCCAACGCTGCCTGTGGCCCTTTCGGGTAAACGGCGAATATCAAGCTCCGAGCATTAGCCACCACGTCCTCGCAGCACACAGGAGACTTCGCGCTCCAGTGTTGAGGACCACATGGACCACTAACGCTGTAACCTGCCGCGTTTCTACAGAAGCATTAATGTACCTGCTGCTTTCGATGCGAGCGATTCAAGTCTCCTGCAGATTCTCGTGGGTGAACACATCCAAGCCGGTCCTATTCGTTCCTGTGAATGGATTCCGATCCAAGCTGCACATGTCTACATCGTGATGCCGTCTCGCCCACCCATTTGATGCAGGCAACTGGGGGAGGCAAATGCACACATCTGTGAGTCAATCTGACCCATCCATCCTCCAACTGTGACGCAGGAGGCTCGGCTGCACGCAAGACTTGGCGGAAGCCTCCTGTCCAAGACATCTTGGGGTTGTTGCGCAGTGTCGCACCCCCGAGATCCGAGCTAAGCGCTTTCAGGGATCACTGATGTCAGTTTCAGGGTTACCTTGCACAAACATCGATATCTCTGCCAGCCTACAAAGCACAAAAGCGATTACAGCGGCGACTTCCAGCACCTAGCAGCTAGGCTGCAAGGGCGCTTTCAAGCTGTCGTGGCCTCTCCGGGCTGCAAAGGGCCGGCTTTGGGCCCTCGCAGGTGCTGTGAAGCCTGTGGTCTGGCCTGACGATGCATGCAAGGATTGCGGATGCCAGAATTCAGAAAGTCTTCCTGCGGGGGTTCCCGTGTGTACACGTCTACATAGCTGCGGCCTCACAGAAGAATCAGCTGTTTCTGGGCATGCTTTCCTGGTCTTCGCTGACATGATGGCCTCGAGCGCAATATACCGCCAGCAAAAGGCTGCCCAGAAGAGAAAGCCCTGCCACTGGAGACATCGATTTGCATCACTGCGCACTTTGAAGCGCTCTTTCTTTGGTACGGGCTTGTTGCTAAATTGAACTTGATGTCGTCTCTCTTGCTCTTTCTTTCTTTCGGCAAAGTTGAGGACTAGGGGAACTCCCTTGCTCTCTCTCTTGCTTGCTCTCCCTCTCTCTGTCTTTCATCCTTCTCTGCTAGTTGGCTGCTGGTCTTGCCAGCCAAGCTTCGACGGGGCCATCGCGCTGCACTGCCCGGCATGGTGGGGTGTGTTGAACCGTGTGTTGACATCAAGCCACAGGTGTTGTCATCACTTGCAGCTGTAGAGTATGAGTAGGAGTCTGCAAGTTGCTCCAAAAGTATCGCGAGCCTCACAAGCTTGATGGGCAAATGGCGAGGGTGAGCTTTCGTAGCATAAAGGTTTCACCGGCAAAGCAGCGACGTACGCGACAAACAGAAACAGCCCGGATGCCAGCATGTTTTAGCAAAGCACGCTAATTCCGGCACCGGTACTGGAGCAAGTGCCAATAGTCAACCGCACCGCTCGGTCGAACCTAACCCTTAGAAATTTCCTTCCCTCGCAACTGCCGATACAAAATTACATTGCAAAATGGCAGCCACGAGGCTGAGGAAACGAGCAATCGCTTGGAGTCCGAGCGAAAGTGGCTTCATAAACAGTCCTGTCAGGTCCTTTACATAGACCCCTGTAAAGGGATCTGACGGCAAACCCCCCCAAACACTTCGCGGCGGAACAATCACACGGACATCACGTGGATGACCACTTCAGCATCTTCTGTCGTGGCCTCAGGCTTGCAGGGTCAGCAACAGCCCTGCAGGTCGTGCTTCAATTGACGGTCGAGTCGCCATGCAAGCTTCCACCTGGGGACATGGCATGTTGGTATCGAGGCGCTACAATTCGTTCGAGCTTCTTTTTCGTGCCCGGCCCATTTTCTCCCAGCCCCACGCCTCTGAAGCAAAATCTCGGCCAACCTGATGATGTAAGGTTCCGAAGTCTTGCGGCACAAGCTGACGGTGAGGCCAATGCGAGTCTTCTCCAGCTCGTGGGCTTCGATCTTCCTCCTCCCGAGGCCCTTCAGCCAAGAGGTGATCCCGTGCATGTCATCTGCATCCAATGCGTTGATGAGGCCCTCCTTTGCAGCCAGGAGGCCCGACAAATCCTCAGACACATGTCGTCCAGATACACGGCTGATGGACTTCTTAGTTGGCTTTGAGATTGGCATCTTGCTCTTATTCGCCTTGTGAACGCGATGTTCCATCTTCAACCTCCGATGTTTTGCAGCATTCTTGATCGGAGTGGTGGGAGCTTCACGCAAAGGCTTTGACTTGGGCGTGCTGATGCCATTCCGATCCGAATCGCCCGAACCGCTCGAGCTGCCTGCTCTCTGTTCATGCAGCAATTGGCGATCGAGCATCTCGTCGGCATACCGTTGCCTGGCAGCCTGTGACATGACCACTCCAACACAAAGCCCGTGGTCACATGACTGCACGCACTTCAGCTGCAAACCGGACAATGATACCGATTTCTCGACATAGGTCTGTAGCTCCTGCCACATGTCCAGGGACAGCTCCTCTTGGAAGTGCGTCTCCAGCTGTCCCTCGCGCTGGACAAGGGCATCTTCAGCAGAATTGAAGCTTGATTCGACCCAGTCTCGAATCCACTGCAGCATGACCACTGTCCCCAAAGACAATGATGCCGCAGCAACATGATCCGGCGATTCACCATCCATCTTTCTGCAGCAACTCTCTCGCAACTTGGGTTCTGCTTTGAGGGCCTGGTGGCTGCGTCGGAGAGACTTGTTCCCATGAGGGTGAAGTGATGCAACGGGCCGCGGCAGTGCCCTGGCAATACTCGCTTCGCTCCCTTTTTTAAATCTGCTTTCGTCTCCAAGTGCGGCTCAGCCTTGGAGGAATGGGTTGGCTGGTCTCAGCAACGACTTCCGCTGCTCCCAATCAAAGGCCTGGCTTGTCACGAGTGGAGTTCCACTGAAACAGGCTTGGCCTAGTGGCCTGGTGACCTTGCGAGCCCCGGGAGATCTTGAGCTGAATTATCAAGTTCGCTGAGTCCAAACCCTCTTTTCGAGTCCCTGTGCTGCGGTTCAGACGCCAGCGTGCGACCGGAGCAAAATTTCAGATTGAGCCCTGCCAAGACTCAACCTCCCACAACCCGCAACAGTCTTTCGGAGAACGTCGATCCTGCCTGGCAGGATTTCAGCTCACAGCAGCTCGGGCTTGTTGAAGTAGATCCTACAGCAGCAGTGGGACCGTCACTCGGAGAGAAAGGGATTAGTCATGCCACCTCTGCAAGACGCTCAATCCGAACGCTCAGCCTTCCCTTTTGCCATGAACCTGTGCACTTCTTGATTCTGAACACTTTCCGTGACAATTCCTGCACATGCGTCGAACAAGGCACTATATCAAGGTGCTTATTGTGCTGAGCTGTCCTCTCGCACCAAAACTCATCGATCCCACCCGCATGCATGATAAACCACAAATGACCCAGCAACCGGCGTTGCTCAATTTCCCGTGTCATGAATGACCACGACGCATGCAGGGAAAAATCATGCAAAGAAACGTATCAACGATAGATTTGCCAGAAACCACATGTGCAGGACTCTGCACGTCAAGGATGGATACACACGTGTGAGCTAGCAGTTCAGTCCAGAAGAGCACGGCCGGACCAAGGCTGATGATGAAGACTGCCCATCCCAGCTGGAGCAGTGCGTATCCTCAGCATTTGACTAAGGAAAAGTGTTAAAGGGGTTGAGGCTCTAGACCTAGAGATGTGCAGTCAGGCAAGAACAGTGAAGAAGTCGCGTCTCAGCGAAACCACTCCTCCCAAGCTGCTTCCTGACATCACGCTCAACCGTTGACCTCAATCCCCAAAGCGTGTCACTTCAGAACGCATCTCGTGAGAGCTTAACTAAAAGCAATGTCTGACTACCCTGAATACCCTGACGAATCCTTGAACCTCCGTGCAAGCGATTCGATTTGGGTTGTAGAGGAACTGAAAAGCTGCTTGCGTTGAGCTGTGGTTTCGCCTTGTTTGGTAAGTTTGGTTGTTGTAGCTCAGCCTTAGCGGATCTTTCGCTACGACTTGCTCATACTAAATAATAATGTAGTGATCATAAAGTATGACACAGCATGACTGATGACCCTTACCGTTGCCTGTTGCCACCATGACTTAGAGTTTCTGAGCTCCGGGGCCGGAGTTGCCGGCGTGCGCAGCTTCCGGAAGGGAGGCCACAGCCACGGCCAGGGCTGCTGGGGCGGCAGCCTTTCAAGCGTAGAAAAAACACTTTCGGCTTTTCAATTCTCGAGTTTTGCGAAGGGCTTGCTGTGGCGTTGTTGCTGCAACATACACGGCTTCGAAGTTAGAGGGAGCTCGCAACGTTGTGGACGTGTTGTGTACACAGGGACAATGCCTGTCATACGGGACCGTGCTGCAAAATAAAACACATTCTTGTTGATGCTTCGATGCCCTCACAGGGTGTCCCATGAGCCCTGGCACGACAATAGAACAGTAGAATCGATAGAATATCAAAACACATAGGCCCATGGTTTCAAGGTCTTTGTTGAGCAGAAACTGGACAGGTGCGGCGGAACCTGCTCCAGCTTCTGAGGCACCTGCGCTGAATGACATCGTAGAGTTTCGGCAAAGCAGCGTGCTAATCTCAACGATGGCATCCTGCTTCCCTGCCCTTTTCACCTCGCTGCCGCGCAAGGCTGTCTGCGGGGCAGACACGAAGGCAGTACCTATGGGCGGGGCTGCTCAACATGAGCGCTGACTCAAAGGAAAAAAGGAAGGAACCTGCGTGAAGTGAATCGCCACCAAAAGAACTCCCGCTTTGTCTGAGGCTTCTGCTCGACAACATCCACATCGCGGCCACAACGCACAGGGCCTGAGGAACAAAGTTACCACCCAAAATTGCACCAGCTATAGTATAGTTGCTTTTTCATTCGGCGGCCTACCCCATGCTCGACCAAACATAACAGCCCTTCACCAAGCTTTGCCAAGCTCATGTGGCCAAGAGGCGGAGAGCAGGATGGATGCGGAACGGCGTGCCATGTTCCCTGCAGAGCACAAACGACATGCATATTTCATGACACATGCCAGAAACAACTGAACGCAAAACCGCTTGGTTGCCGTCTGCAATGGTCGGACCTGCAAATGTTCTTCCTCGCCGGAACTTGATGAGCCAATCAAAAATTGCTGCAGCATGATAAAGCCAATGCTTCCAGAATAATAACTGCATGGCGACCTGCGCAAAACGCCGCAAGCAACAACGTTTCACAATTTTGCGTCCGCCCCGCCCCCCCCCCCNNCCCCCCCCCCCCCCCCGCCCGCCCCGAAACATCTTCGTGATACCAATCATCTGACATGTGGAGCGTGCGCGACCTTCTTTCCAGCTGAACATCCGCAAGCAGCAACACGGTATTGGTCCTCTTTGGCCGGAAACTGGGAAAATCCGGCATGTGCCAAGCGCTACCAGTAACTCAGTAATTAACAGCATCCAGCACTGCAAGTCACAGGCCTGAAAGGCGCTGAAAGAGACCTCGCTCGCAACAGGCACAGACAACACAACCCCTGACCAGATCGAAATCCAAGAGCAATGCGATCGTGTGTGCAAACAATCTCGGTCTGCCAGCCTGCAGATTGTGGAGTGAGTGCGAATAAACGACTGCAAAACTCATGCTTGACCATGTTTGTGCGCTGCCTCTCCCAGTCCGATGCGCGCATGAAGCCCGTGTTCTGACGAATCTGGCTGGCCTCGGATAAATATTCCAAATTTGGAAAGGATGGCCCCACCATTCACGGGTCCTTGAAAGGTGTGCAATGCGCAGCATCAGCGACTGATACTGAAAAAATGTATTGCCGTTCGAAAGCTTGCAACTCTATTACAAAATGAGGTTGCCACACCGCCAGCTTGCGAAGCTACACTGTCTGGACCAGCCACTCCTTCGAGAGTCTTGTAGCTCGTGCAAAAGTCTAAGCCCAAGCATCTTTGCTGACCTCCCGTCCATGGCCGTCCGGATTCATGGCCCCAGCCTCTTTCATGGACTTCAACTCCAGGTTCCTGCGTTCTCATGGGCCGTGGCCGGCTGACGATGTGCATCGTCGGTGCAGCTCTTTGCAAGAGAAAGCCTGCTCACTACGACATGCTGAGCTTTGGGCGCGGTACCCATGATGTGGAAAACCCACAGGATTTTGCACCTGAGTCAGGTCTTGTTGAGATGTTACGAATCAAAACGATGGAGAGAATCTGCAATGTGTCTGTCGTGAGGCGAGGTGAGAGATTGGGACACGAGCCGGCCTGACAAGGACGTCACTTCCGGCCCGAAGGCTTAAGGAACATAGCCCAAACAGCAACACACCGAACAAGAAGACAACAGCCAGCAACACACGAGCACGAACGACACGAGAATGCATCCGTGAAGCAGCTCACGAGAATCCAGAGCATCAGCAAGCACAAAGCCACGGACCGACGTGGAGAGCTGACCCCGGCGATCACAGTATTGCTCTGTGTCTATCTTCACAACGGGAACTATCCACTCAAGCACGAGCAAGCGTCCGTTCACGAGAGGCTGGCGAGAAGTGTACGGGAAAACGGCATACCTGGCCAGCTGATCAGGTCTGGGCAAACAGGCCTCGCACACCAGCAAGCAGCAAAGCACGCACTCAACACTGCAGCCGCAGAACAGCCTCCCCAAAGCAATTTGTCCCTGCCCGCTTGCGAACTCTTCAGCTCAGATCCATCAGGACTTTGCCCAAGGATGTAGGCTGTCCCTTGGCATCCACACCAACACCTTGGAGGACGGGTAGTCTGTTTGATGAGCAAATCATAGCAAATCAATATCCCGTGGCAGTGACCGCATGTGTGTGCACGATTTCTAGGCGATCTTTCGAGGCCAAGCGTGCATTCGGCTATGTTTGGGATCTTACAAGTCTGCATCTGAAGGGGAGCGGGCCAAAGGTTTTGGACTGGAGAGAACAAATTATGACGCAGGTTCAGGTCACGAAATGCTAGTCCCAAGTGGGACAACTGTCATTATGCCCGAGGGTGTCCTGTGAGCCCGAGTCCGGCTCTCGGCAGACGAGCACGCTGAAACGATTTGCACTTCGCTGACACGGGGAATGCTTCGACAAGCAGAACCTTCAGACGTAGGCGTTTTGTTTGGGCGGGCGTTGCTGAGGCCGGCCCCTTCAAAAATCTGGAGATGATAGACAGCCAGAGAGCCGCATCGGACGACGACAGAATGGGATTTGTTCGTAACTCCAACAGCAAGCTAAGCTACGCATACCTTGATGCTGCTCAGGTTCCGAGGTTAAGCCCATGGCAAGTGAGAGGCCGCCCCAATAGCGGCCTGCCAACTTCTATGTAGGTTTGCTCAATTCTGGAACTGTTTGTACATGTTTATGCTGGGATGCGCAGGTGGACGTGATCTTGGCATGCTGCCAATCAGCTAGACCTGCCAGTTCCTGTTAGTTCTTCCGTGGTCTGCTAGGCTCTGCTCGGCCTACCACTGCTGCTTCACGAGATGCACACCAAAGACTGTCCATCACACATCTGCCGCCCGGATGCAGAAGACTCGTCCATGCCACTTCAGCGGACGTTGAATCGTAGGTGGAAGCGCTTCCATCCATTTCAGGGTCCCTGACATGTGCTCATGATGACGGCTTGACCATCCGAGACGGCTCGAGAAAGCTCGCGAGGCCGGCTGATAGATTGGGCTTGGGCGGCCCCGAGCATACCGAGTCGAAAGGTTTGCCGTCTTACACACTGTATCAAGGAGTACTACCAGTGGCCGACCAGTACAAGTAGCCTGTGTCATCTTCGGCTTTCAGTCCCATCGGCTCATGGTCTGCGATGCCGGCTGCTCGTTTGGCCACGCGATCTTCTGAAAGCTCCTCGTCTTGGCTCTTGAGAGCTGGAACTTCTTTAGGTCGGTGACTTTTAGAATTCGCCGGGCTATGCTGCCAGTCCTGTCCTCGGCCGTTGGAAACAAATCTGTCTCTCGAAGCAGCTTCAAGGCGTCCCCGTTCAGCACCTCGCCCTGAGCGCCTCAGGTCCAGGTCAGGAAGGAAAGACCGAACACTCGTGAATACAGCAGGTGTGTCACTCAGTGCCATTCTCAGATGTTTTGCATGTCTTCCGCTTGCTTGAGCGAGCTGCAGTCCAAGTGGAGGGCACCGGTCGACAATAGCTGCCGCAGGGAAACGGCTCCGCGGCGGTCCTGTCTCAGTGACGACTGCACTGACTCAGTTCTTCACCATCATCACTCAAGGGGCTTGCCAAATGCAAGGGCCGGGACAAGGGGGGGCTCCTTTTTGCGACCGACTTGCAAACGCCTCCTCCAAGGTCCTGTCCGACCGAGCTCAGCAACAAGCTCGCAACAGAACTTCGAGGCATGGTTCGATGACATGAGCTCTGGTGGCCTGTTTCCACAATCAGCACGACTGAGGAGCCCTCTTCTAGGGCTTGGGACACGTCTGGCCAGGGCCTGCCAGGAACTCTGAAACTTTGTCGAGACCTCCTGGGACCTCTGGCGGGATGCCTCTCTAACGCTATTCGCGTCACGTGCCGAGCCATGAAGTGGTCGCGAAGGAAGCAATGATACCTCGGACTCCACTTGGCATGGACACGTGACGAGTGGTCCGTGAACTATCACCACATCTGAGTGGCAGACCACCAGATGGCGCCCGCATGGAGAACAAGCACGAAGTTGCTGTTTGACATCAGTTGTTCAGAAACCTTGCTGTGGCAAGAAGGCACATAAAGCACTTTATTGTCGAGTCGAATCCCTGCGTTCGTCACGAAGTGGACTCCAGGCAATTTGCAGCCAGAGTGTCAGTCAGAAAATTCCCGAAGTCGACGTGGTTGCCCACAACTTTTGCTGCTGGAGCAGCAATCCTGGTGCGAATGACAAAACAAAGGCCAGAAATGCCAGATCAAAATCGAACATGGAGTGAAAGGAACTGGGCACATCGGAGTTGGCCGAGTGCCCCCTCATTCTGGGCAAGCTGCAAGTCTAATGCCATCGCTGCCTGCACGCTGCGTCGCATGTGCAAGGTGTCCTCGGCTAGTCCTGCAGGGCTAGGGCTGACAGGCACTGACTGGACACAGTCAGAGCGCGCAAATTGCAAATCGAGCTGGGACATCAAAAGCTTCGTGCCGCCAATCCACGGAGCAACATCGAGCAAAGCTGTGTTTTAGCTGCATCTGTCGCTACACACTACGAACTTGCCTTGACACCGGAAGATCTCGTTGCCGCCGCTGCTCGATTGACCGCGTGCAGCTGCCGCCGAGAGCGCGCGCAACAAAGCATCGACCGCCGTGTGCCGCCCAGATCGAGCGGCCCACATCAATGCAATGAGCTTTGAGATTTTCAGACTTGAAGGGTCGAGCTTCACTCCGGTTTGGGCTTCTTCATTCATGAAGTCTGCTGCTACGCCTCCAGGGCGCATGATTTGCTTGCTTTTCTTGGCACTGCTACTACCTAAGGCGACGCAGCCAGAGCGAAAGAAATGCCTAAATGCCGCTGCGATCAGGACCTACCAGGACGAGGTCCACGTCGGAAAACTGGCCCGGACGACTGTCCAAAAGCACGGGCTCAAAGTGCCCGCCGTACCAGTACGCTTCGTGGAGCAACGCCTTCGCGCTTGCATGGCACCGTGGACGTCGTGGCCTTCTACTGCCGGCTTCGCCGGGCCTCGCAGAAGCCTTCGTAGGTTTTGTTGTAGTCGGGATAAAACTGTACCTCGCAGTCTAGCAACGAGAGGTTGGCTGTGCTGAAGTCCTTCAGCTGCCGGCTAATTAAGGGAACACCAGCGCCAAACGTAAAGTGTTTGCAACTCTGAGATGCTGGCACACTCGTTGCAGGGAACGATAACGCACGGCCTGACTGCAAAGTCTGACCGACCATCATGGCAGCGACTAGATGTACGTCAGAAGTGCATAAAGCCAGGGGGCCATCAACATCGCTCGTAATGAAGGTGACTGACAGCTAGAATAATAACCCACCCTCCACCTCAAGCCAAGAAAGCGGTGCTCTGAGGGGCAGCTTATGGCGGGACCGTCGTGGGTTGTAAAGGCATAAAGTAGCACCAAGTCACAACACTGGCAGCCTGAACCTTACCCACACCCAACTCCAGCTCTGGACTGTCTGTCTCTTTGGGGCTGAGGCTTGCCAACCTTGGCGGCAAATCGCAATGCAGGGCCTGTAGCCTGCGAAAAGGAGCATGTGAGTCTCGCCACACAGCAATATTCCCCCGACGGAGGCACGACAAGTGATGCATCGGAGCCCTAGGCAAAAAAACCAAGCTCGAAGGATGCCCTGCTCTGAAGCTATCTGCCTCATCGCCATACAGAGACCTCGGCCCAAGGTGCCGCCGTTTATCGCTGCAGGTCTGTATAAGCTGTACGGAATGATGCGAGTACAGCTCCAAGACAGGCTAAGCGATGGACACGACGACACTGGCATCGTTGACAAGTCGTGGATAGTCGGCCTTCAGCGTGCTCTTTCCACCGGGCTCGAAGTGCTACAGTACAAGAGAGCGCCAACTGGCATTGAAGTGTGGATGCTGGCCAAGCGACGTGCCACACTTTAGTCGCTACAGGACGCTCCGGATATTACTGTATCTGAGCCCTTTCCTGTGCACAAGCCTATCGCAGCCGGGACCGCATTGCATGCTTCTTGTATGGTTCTTGGAAACCTGCAGAAAAACACAGCAATCGGCCTGGACAAGCCGTCCTCTACGTGACGTGCATGATGTGCTTCGCACGGCGTTGAATGAACCAGTCCGGCAGGTAAAGGCGAAAATAAGTTTGCTCAGCACGGGCGGCAATGACACCACGCTGTCGGGTGTAGGGCACCTACAATGCCTGAGCACTCCTGAGCAGCTATTGGCACTTGTGGCGCAGTGATGTGAAAGTCCACACAACATGAACGTCACATTAGGGCACGTACACAATCGCGACACGAGAAGGCTCTGTGATGCCAGCGGCCAGCAGCATCGATCGGCTATCGAGGCCAAGAGGCAATAAAGCGTTCGTCAAACTCCCGGCTGAAGGCTGCAAAGCGCAGCAAAGGATGCCTGCACGCAGCCCCGTGACAAGAGTCACCGATATTGCTTGTTCCTCACTATGTCTATGCGAGCTTGCTGATCGGCATCGTCGTCCTCATCGTCAGCGCTGTTCTGGTCGTTGCTGCTGCGGTTGTGGTTGTGAGGGTGGGTCGTCGCGGTCGTGGTGTGGTGGTAGTAGATGCTTTTTCTATGTCTAGAGTCTAGCTGCACCTCCAAGCATCATCTGTGAGAGACACTCCAAAACACCCTCGATTATTCAGCTCACTTCCGTGCTGCATCACACTGCATCACCCCTAAACCTTCAGCCATTGACGTTCTGGAGCCTTGTGAATTCAGTTGGTGCGAACTTGCTGATGTTGTCGTGAGATAAGGAGTAATTTGTACCAGATCACAACCAAGTCTTTGAAGTCGCCCAAACGAATGTGTTGCGTGGACCTTTTGGTGGTGGTGGCAGTGGTCGCTGTTGGTGATAGTACTGCGTAACTCTACTGGTAGTACTGGAGGTGGTAGTGGTGGTAGTAGTAGTAGTAGTAGCAGTAGTCGTAGTAGAAGGAGAAGTGAAGTTGCAGTAGTGGGGGGGGGAGTACTCGTTTGTATTTTTTTAATTTTTGGCTCCCGCATGGCAGTATCTGGTTAGTCGGTAGAAGGTAGAAATTAAGGAGACAGTATGCAGTCTACAGTGGGCACGTACTAGTAGTAGTAGTAGTAGTAGTAGTAGGAGTAGTAGTAGTAGTAGTAGGAGTAGGAGTAGTAGTAGTAGTAGTAGTAGTAGTCGTAGTAGTCGTGGTGGTGG
>CAJNJA010025875.1:0-32334 GCA_905231915.1 Symbiodinium necroappetens | reverse complement strand
AATAATTTTCTAAAAAAAAATATATCGATTTCTTTTTTCTATACTATTTAAATATATCAAATAATTATTTAAATTTTATAACAGAATCTATATATATATATATTAAATCAAAAATAAGACAGAATATTTCCAATAAAAGAATTTTTATTAAGAAATATGTTGAATATCTTAGTCTTAAATTTCTTATATTAATTAAGATTATCTTTTTGTTGTATATTTATATCGATTTTTGCATAAAATTAAGAAGAAATCAAATATTGAATATATATATATATAGATAGATTTTCGCTATTTTATATAAATATATCGGAAATATTATTATCGAATAGAATCAAATCGATAGGTGAAATATAAGATATAGAAATAAATGATATAATAAATAAATAGAAATATTCAATGGATAAATTAGAATATTCAGAATTTATTATATTTCTGTTTCCATTGTCCATATCTGTGGAATTTTTCTGACGACGTGGAATATTCCGTGAGATTGATCAAATTCTCCGCAATGTCTCGGTAACCCAAGAGTTTCAATGTTCTAGAGTTTGAATTGGTTCGTGCCATCGGAGGCACTTGGTTCTACGATTTTACGCAGTTACGCAGTTTTAAGAAGCATCTCAATCTCCAGTTTTTACACGATATAAAGATTTAATCAGGTCTCTAACTAACCCGCCTCAACAGGTTGTCAAGCAAGATTGTCATCATGCTCTCTCCACCTGGTGCTCACAAGAGGACAAGTGAGAGATGCTCTGAGTACTCAAGAATGCACATTGACACGGCTCCGAGCATACCTTGGAGATACTCAGTGCCCAGCGCCTGTGGCTTCGGCGTAACCTTTCCTTCCCACCACCAGTTTGAAGCTGACCTGAAAGCTGCTGCCACATCGCTCGTCATCCGCAGTCATGGTGGGTAGTCGCAGTTTGTCGGAAGCCGTGTGGGAGCAAATGACCCTCCTACCCTCACATACTGAGCTGATCTCACTATCCTCATCGGTTAACTCCTACACATACACGAATGACACCCATCAGTCCGCACCCATCTTCCGCTTCACTGCTGCGAGTAACGGAGAAAACAAATTCAGAAGCACATTCCCAGGCATCGTTGCCTGGGTATGCAAGCGAGGGATGAGGTTTTGGCGAGGTTCGCCAGTCCCGAATCACCCGGTGATCCGACAACTCTGAGATCTGCACTTTGTCTCCTTCACGATCACAGCTGGGCGGTAATCTGGCCAAGCAGAGCATGATCTACCAGAGCCGGAACATACAGCATCACCTTTCTGGGTGCAACCAAGTGCAAGGACCTGTTCAGATCCACGAAGACATCTCTGCCGAACTCCTTGTTGCTACAACACTTGCCAGCAACTCAGCGAAGCAACAGACACAATGAGACACGACTTCAGCTGCGAACCAGCATTCAATTCAACACATATGAAGCCAAGATTGGCAGCTTCAGTTGAGCCAAGCATCTGCCCGAGTTTCAGGACACCTTGGCAGTTGCATTGTTGACAGGTCCGAATGCCATGAAGCTGCAAGGGATGCCCGCGTCTGCACCCTGGCCTCAGATAAACTTGAGCTCTGCACGAGATGAAACCAAAGCCGGATCCTTTGTTCACCATTCTCATCGTCCCGTAGAACCTGTCTGTCATTGCGCGAATGTTCAGACTGCCAATTTATCGCACAACGAGCGCAACGAGCCTCTTGTCGGCAAAATCATCTGGAAGCTTCTTGTACTTCTTGTCACCTTGCTGAGTGTCTGAGATGGCCACCACCAGCCTTGCTGCACTTGCCTTCTGCCAAGGGGCGCGAGCGAGGGGATCGAGAACGACGGCCCCCTGAGCTGCTGCGCTTCCTGCAGAGCTTTTCTCAGCACCAGATAGGAGGAAACCAGAATACATTAGCCCGGCATAGCCCTGCCCATCCGTGCACCTCCGATTGGAAGGCGAGCGACCTCGCCGCTTCGGGGGAGTTCGAGAGCGCCTAAGCAAGGCGTTGCCACACGCTTTAAGGTATGGTGTTGAAGCTCCCCAAGCATGCCCAGAGTTCACTGCCAACTGACACCTCTTTGTTTACATGGCGCCTGCTCCGCGAGTCCTGCCGCCGTGGCCGGCGGGAGTCGGATCTGGTCAGCTCTTTGGCAATTGGCAAGAACCGCTGGCAGAAAGACTTGATCCCACATAGGCGGTCGTCTCCGCCTCGAGCGTGAGCGAGACGCACGGCGGCTGGGCGCCTGGGCTGGTCATGGAACACTTCTCGGCTTTCATGAACCACCCAGAAAGTAAATCGACTGGGCCAAAGAGTCAACGAGCAGAGCGGGAATTCGGCAGCTACAGCTAGCTGGAATCGTGCTCCGGAACATGCGTTCAGGAAACATTGCTTTATACTCATGGCCATGTCATGTCTTTCTGCACCGTGCCTTTCGGCCGCGGCTTTCGCTCCTGCCCACGATCTTGCAAGAAGGAGCATCTCTTCTGGTTAAGATTTCGATGTCTTAAGTCGCGGCATAAAAGAAAATGCTCCTACCTGAGCGAGCCGCACAAGCTCAAGGTGCAATATGAGTGGCCTCCGCCTGGAATTGCTTCTGCTGCCCATCAAACCACAAAGCTCAGGAGCTCAGGCCAGCTGGAACAATTTTGATGACTGGTACAGGTTGCGTCAGGTTGCGACTGGGGTAGGAGGTCTCCTTCACTCTGCACAAGCTCCAGACGCAACAGAGCTCTTCAAGTCTTTCGAGTTGATGCACTATCCTCTTTGATGCGGACTTTGCTTCATGAGTCTTTGCCTGTAGACTGCCATGCAACGACAGTCCAAGCCTGGCTTTCTTGCAGCCCTCCTAGTGGTCCTCGTGCTAACGGCCTCTGCTACTGCCTGCATTGCATGCCTATCACAAACAGCGAAAGGCTGCCCTGGGCGCTTGGGCACTGCGGCTTCAGTTCACAAGTGCAGCGTACCACTGAGTGAAGCAAGGCTGTCAAGACTGCATCTGGATAGGCACCTAACCTGCCAATCGATGAGACGACACACCAACCAGCTGCCTTCTCTGAGGTGAGCGCTCTGCTTGGCTGCTCAGGAGTCGGAGTCACAGATTTGCTCAGGGGCCCGTTGGAGCACTCACTTGTCCACGACCTGGCAGAGCAAAAAACAAGGCGTGGGCCGCACGGGCAATGACATTGGGCTTCATCCACGAAGAGGCTGGCAGGAACCGAGCACAAAACCATGACAACACTGGAATGAAGTCAAAACGCAGGACATAAATTAAACCCAATCTGGAGCTCAGCAAGATACTGTGGCATCTATGACATACAATACATATTGTATTAGGTCCAGCCTGGAGCGACACAAACTGCTTGTGATGGACGAGCTCGGCCTTCATCACTTCCAAGGAACCCAGATTCAAGCAGTTCATACGCTTCGGAAATAGGAACTGGTGCCGTGTCCCTGGACTTCCCATGGTGTACAAGCTGTCAGCACCTGATGCTGTTTCATACTCGTAGCTGTCTGAGGCGAGAACTGTGACTCTCTTGCGCGCCAACTCCTGTGTGGAGCTGTGCACCGACCCCGTATGAGAAGGCATGCTCAATGTTTGAATTCGCCGCTGATCCCCTGCTTCAGTAAGAGCAAAGCAGTTCGACAAGGGCAGAGCCAGGCTGTCTCCGCACCCCGTTGTGATGTTCTGAACGTACTAGGACTTACTAAAGCTATTAACAAGCGTTTCAAACTACCGGACCTCTGCTCCAGAGTCCAGGCATCGCAGCAGCTGTGTGACTCCCAGTTGGTTGGCCACCTGAAGCTGCAAAGGCTTTTGCCACATTGCGCATCAACCTGTCTGCGCACAACCGTAGTGCCAAAATCCTCAGGCACGCACGACCACACGACGCAACGACTGCGCCAGTCCGGCACACTCGGCACTCTCCTTGCAAAGGAGAGACATGCAAAATGCAAAGTCTCAAAGTCTGTTTTCAGAGAACACTTCGCCTCCTTTAGAGCTGGCTGGACCCTGTCCAGGAGCTGCGTGGCCTCTCAAAGCCAGGGCGGCATAGCAAGGAACAAAAAACAAGGAGTGATGGCTCGGTGCCCCAGCCTCCAAGAATGAGTTTTGCGAGGCTTGGAGCACAGAGCGCCTTTCCGCGCAGTCCTGAAAGGGCGGCGAAGCCACACTCGACGCCGGCATCTTTGAAGTGTCCTGGGCAAGGACGGCCGACTGCTTGAAGTCCTCAAAGGACGGCCTCAGCTCGAACAGCCATTCGCGTAAACAACAGGCTGTCACCGGGCTTCAGAAATCTTGCGGCGATTCAACCGTCCGCGGTCCAGCTTCAGGTTTAGAACAAGCATGCACCCGAGCGAATCAGATATCGCAAGCCCCTCGCAGATGTGGCAGGCGGAATTGCTCAAGGCTTCTGAACCTGCATCTGCACCAAGGGAAGGCAGTCAACAAGACGATGCTCTGCAGGCTGTACAAAGAAATGAAAGCTGGCAGTATCAGGCCTCAAAACGAAGCGCTGGCACAAGCCAGCTTCCACTGCAGGAGGGCTGGACAGAAGCCCGTGGCCTCACACTGGAGCCCTTTCAAAACTCGCCCAGGTATGACCCAGTCCGGGGATCTTGCAGCAGAAAGCCAAAGCTCTGAATAGCCCACGCACCTCGGAGACTCTGAGGATCTCTCAGGTGTCTTGTGGAAAAAAGACGGCTGTTCAAGGTCCCAGCCAGACTTTGCGTCGCTTCGAGCAGCAGCAAGCTCGTGGGCGGATTCCTTCAGGGCAAGCAGCTTCTCTCGCGGGCACGCTTATCGGTACCAGTTCACGAGCATGTGGTCACCACATCTGATCATGTCGACATGAAAGAGAAGGAACTGAACCAAGGAAGCCTCGGCTTCAGCTTCCCCAGAGCATCCTTGCAAAAGCTAGGCTTGAAGCATAGTCCGAGTCAAGCTTAGCTGGGAATTGCTCTCTCTTCGGCCGCCAGTATGTCAGTATGTTCTTCCACATCCAACTTTGCTGCTTCATCCGCGACCAAAAGTGTGATCCAGCAAGCCCCACACTCACATGTCCCAATCCAGGAGAGAACTGCCAAACAGCTCGGCTTCGCAAAGCTCGTTCAATATCACTTTCCCGACACCCCACGGACACGCTTTCCTTGGGCCGCGGATGGGACTTCTTCTTGCCACCTTAGCGCACGCAACTTGGACATGGGACAACTGCATTCGCCTGCGACGTTGCAAATGCCCCAACGATGGAATGAAACGCCTAGCAGATCACTTGGATGACCAAGCTGGCCCCTGCATGGATGCCTCGCCTCCTGCAGTGGCTTCCTTTGAATGGAAGACTTCCTCAGCAGCGCTCTCCAGGATGGACACACATCTGAAATGCGTGCACGTGTTCTACCACAGCACTGATACTGCTCGTTGTGCGACAGCAACTGATGCAGCAGCGGAACATTGAGGTTGTAGATGCGCAGGCCAAGCAAATAATCCACATACCTCGGACGCTCGTCCCCAGCCCGGAGTAAGTGTCGCAATGCGCATCCTCTTGCTAAACGCTCAGAGGCTAATGCCAGTAGATCATATGAAACTCCGCCTGGCAGCAGGTGCTGATAACATTGCGCATTTGACAACACTCGACGGAGTGCACTGATTCCATAGGTCGGTCACTGCCAAATCACTCAGTCAGACTCCTTTCCTCATCGTACAGCTCCAGTTGGAAACCCAGCAGCAGCTTGGAAACCATCGCCTCATGCCGATCAAACAAGGGGTAGCACCAGACATGAGAAAAACCCCAAAAATACAAACCGTACCCTTGGAAGCATGATGTGGCTAGTTCTCTACATTAGGGTCTCTTTTAGGCCCCGAATATAGTACGGCACTCTTACAAAAGGACCATAAAAGGGACCCTAATTTAGAAAACTGCCATGTGCCAAGCAGGTCTAGCACACAAGCAATGCGCGCCAGGTCACTTGCAAGGTGAACTCCTGAAGGGACACACAAAGCATGTGAAAGCAGTGCGAACATGAAGCTCGGACGATTCAAACCGGGTAAAATGGATTTGGCTCCTGGATCCAAGCCCAGGACGGCCGGTTGTACCTGAACCATGGCCCATGGCTGCTCTCCAGACTTGCACGCAAAATTTGTCCCACAGGTCACCGAAGGTTCGCGGCAAAGGTGGCTTTCAAGGCCTCGTCCAAGCGCCAGGCCTCCGAATCAGGTCATTCGAAGCCCAAGCGCATCCATGCGGAGTGGAGGTTCGGAGATCATGGATTCCAAGTGCCACAATCTCAACCTCGTTGCTGCTGAGATTATGGCTAAGACCATCAGAAAGCACAAATGTCGGAACTGCAGCGAGTACTGCCATCTGCCGAGTGCCTCATGCTGAAGTTCGTTGAAGTCTGGAAACACCTAGCAGTGTGCAAGTTGGTGAAACTAGAATGCACCTTCGACAGAAGCTGGACGAGGGAAGTGCGCTTGTTTCTGGATTGCCAGCAGGGTTCGTTTTAATGCGGGTCGCACTCTGCAGAAGCACTGCAGGATCTACCGTGTCGGGCAATCCAGGGTTCGGAACTGCAAAGCTCCGCGGACTCGTCGTGTTCTTGGGGGATGTGAATACCGTTCAGCACCCTCGAGTTTGTCCCCTGCTAACATCACAGGGATGAAAAGGGCCCCTGCGGAAGGGACCCCTGTGGGTTGCACTTTGCCGAATGGGCAGGTTGCGGCGCAATGGAGACCAATGGGCCCAGTTTGCCCGCATCAAAAGTGCAGCCACAGGGTCCCCTCCACAGGGGCCCCTTATCAACCCTGTGACAACACGTCACGGAAGCATGTAAAGCCAGCCACATGCACACAAGCCAGCTGAGATCGGCACATGTGCCAACCGTCTGAAGCGTCGGGTGGTGTTCAAGTGAGCGAGCTTCATGAGATGCAGGAACATGGACCTGGCAGACACCTAAAGTTGATTCAACCATGTGTCATTCGCCTCGCCTTGGGGCAATTGCATGCAATGGCAAAGGGTAATTTCAGCCTGCCCTACAATGCAATGGTCCGCTTTTCGAAGCAAACAGCAGGTCGTTCGTCGATCGCGAGTTCGGGCGAGGCTTTGTCACCCCGCACCTCTCGTGCACAAACAGCAAGTCGGTTGGTCGACGAACTGGAACCGTTACGGGAAACCTTTAACAACACATCGTCCTTCCGGAAAGTAGCAGCAGCACTGACTTTGTCAGGTGCAGAGGACGCGCAGGTGACACAACTTGCTGAGATATCTGAGATATATGCTACGCCGTCTCTCAGTACCAATACGAATCGTAGCAGTCGTAGCTCCAGAAATTATTGAAGCCGTTGCGACGCTTACTGCCCTTGCCATTGCCTTTTGGCTGCTTGCCTGATTTACCCTTGCCCTTCCCCTTGCCCTTGTTGGGCTTGGGAAGTAAAGTGGGCAGTTCGGGCATCTGGCTGGCTGGAGCGAGCTCCTCTGACAAGTCTGCCCAGGAAGGTTGCGCAGGAGTCGATGTGGATAGTGGGATTGGAGTTGGGGGGCATGCCCGCCTGGGAGTCGCAACAGTGCGCTGGATTGGGGATGGCTGTGCATATGAAGCCGGGGGCGGCTGCGGGAAAGGCTGGTGGATCTGAAGTGGCAGCAGGGCCGGGCAAATGGGTGCTTGATGTGTGAATCCTGTGGGTGTAAGGTAAAACGGCGTGGGGTTGACAGGATATGTGGACTGGTGCTATGGCCACTGGCAGGGTTGAGCCCAAGTATTGTGGTAATTCTGCTGCAGCTGTGCTAGCTGGCATGGAGCGAAAACGTGGACAAACTGCAGCCACCACTCTGGTGGCGGTGCGAGGCCACCCTGGTAGCCGGGGCCATACGTGGCTTGCTCGCCCATAAAGGCAGGCGCCAACCGAACTGTCTGCACGCTAGCCATGACTGAGCTTGTGGCTTGAGCTCTACCGTTCGACGCTGAGCCAAACAAAGCAAAAGACAGCCCTGTCTCTGCAAAGCGGGATCATGCTTGGTGCAATATCGTCCGCTTCGAGCTCAGGTGCTGAGTCACCCGATCGCTATTTCACAACAGAAACCTGCAAGGTGCACTCGCAACGATTGATGAACGGATCTGCCAGGCGCTTGCAGTGCTGCAGAGCCTGGGCAAAGCGAGGTTGATTGCAGAGCTTACGAAAAGTGAGCTTGGGCATTGAGGCAAGCACTGCCTAGACCCGAAAAAACCCAAGAAACGTTCGGCGCTACCTAGAAGTGCTGGCACTACCTTTGGCTTCCGAGCAAACGGAGAACTTGAATGCCCCTTCCGGCGCTTGTTGAGGCCTCGAAGCTGATCCCGAGTTTTTGCGTCGCTGTTTTGCGAAGGATCGGATGTCACCAACTAGACATCGAGGCAGGCACCTCTGGCGGAAACAGGTGCGTCTCCAGGGACTCCAGAAGCAACCTGCTGCCATTGCGCGCAACACTGGAAACCCTCTGCTTGAGAAAGGGTGCTGGTGCCTCCGAACGAAGCCGGGAGCCGCGACGGTCAGCTGGGCTATAGAGCGGACAAGCACGTTCGGCGATTCGTCCTCAGAGGCATGGTGATGGAAGCAAAACTGCGCTTCTTTTAACAAGCAAACTTCCGCAAAGCAAGTGGTGAATACCTTGTGCACGACCACACCCTGCAGCAGCTGATTCAACGACCTGGCGACAGCTTCGATGAATGGTCTTGGCATCGATGGTATCATCCCGACCCGAGTACTGATTCCAGCCGTCGTCCGAGTCGTTACCTTGTTGCTGCTTCGAGTCAATATTATCCCCCCCCCCCCACAATGGAGTTCACGAAGTTGCGAAGGACGCAAAGCACAAAGACTGAGCATCATCAGATCTCGTATGCCACAAATGTCTCAGACATTCTCAGACGGCATCCTCGGCAGACAGAGAGAGGGGGAGTTCGAAAGAAACGACAAACGCACAGACCGACGGACAGACAGACAGACAGACGGACAAATCGACGGACAGACGGACGGACGGACGGACGGACAGCCAGCCAGGCAGGCAGACATACAGCCAGGCAGTTGGACGGACAGGCAGGCAGCCAGCCAGACAGACGGGATATGTATCCAGGTATCTCATGGGTATCTGTGTTTCCCCACGCACGGATAATCATCAGGACATGTATGTATGTATGTATATATATATATATGAGCGTCTGTCAAAACTTATTGTTTCAGGCCTGGTCATGAGTTTGTAGGTGGGGTATCGCTTTGCTCTGGTCAGATTCATAAGCGTAGTAGTAGTAGTACGAGTAGTAAAGCAAAAGTAGCAAGTGTTAAATTGGCCACAGTAAAGGTAGTGATCTCACTGATATGATATACTAGTGAGATCAACAGTAAAAATGATGACCCTACTCTACCAGATGGGGCAGTGGCTCATACAACGATCTGGTGGGCTGAAATGTCACAACAGATGATCTTCGTTGATCGTATCATTTCGGGGGTTCTGGCCAAGACATTCCACGACCACCCTACTCTGAACTGCAAGTACGGAACTTTTGACGGATGCTCATATGTTGTGCACGGTTGCCAAGCTGGATGCTAGTGGTGCGAAATCAATAGTTTCACGTAAAGGGCTAGCATGTTCAAAACCTGTGCCAAACTTCCGGTTCACCACTAACACGAAAATCAACAGCGTGACTGCCAATTCGCCACATCATGATGATCATCACGACCACGACCGTGATTCATCACAACCACAAACCACGATGCGTCAATTTATCAAGCAAATCAACACGGGCAGTTCCGGCGGCCTGTCTAAGAGTGACGTACATGCAGTCAGCTCTTGCACCTCGACCGCACAAAGGCAGGGCACTGCCAGTGTGTGGCCTACTGCTGATCCTAAGGTCCGAAACGCTGGCACCCGTGCATAAGCAAACGGACTCAAACGATGCACAGTCTTTGAAACTAGCACGGCCTCCCCAACATTGTTCCCAGTAGGGCCCCGGCGTGGCAAGTCCACATCTTGAAAGCAACTTTGGGATCCTGCTCTGGAGTCGCGACCGGCTGAAAGAAAGGAAATGAATCAGAGTGGCCTTTGAACCCAGCATTGGCAGCAGGCTTGAAAAACTGCACCGGAGATCGCCCACGCACCGAGATGCTCTGGAGATGCCACTCCAGCGACGCATCGCAACGCCAGAGTACCCCAATGCATCCGTTTCCTCATGCTTCCTAAGGGACTGTTGGCCTTCCTCGGCCAAAATCATGCACGCGGAGAGGGTCAGCCGAATCACAACTCGGTTTTCTCGGCAAACATGATCCGAATACGCTGTGATGCCGGCCCCAGTTCCAGCAAAGTCCACGTCTTGTTGGAATGAGAAGTTGACATGCCTGGAAACACTTTCCTCCAGGAACACAGGCGGAACCTGCAGCCGAGTGAACGATACTTCGTTCATCATAGCAAACTGGCCAGCTTCTACAAGGCAGAGGCTCCTGTTACCCATGGTCTTCGCACGGATCACCACACAAGTTGTTTGGCGCGGCTCTGAATTCTCCCTTTATGCATCCCTGAATATCCCTGCATCCACACATATCCACACATGCTCACGAATCCCCCAAACACAAAACCACACTATGCACGCGTCCTTGATGGGCTCCACGGTACGCGGCGGACCAGGTACAAGCAACTTCCTGGCCGAGCAGGTGAGAATCGGCAGTCGGTGACCTTTTGTGTAAACCCGCAGAAGTCTGCCCTCGAGCACCTGTTCGTGGATGCGTCGAACCTCTGGAGAACCTCATCACTCGGGGGCTCCGCATTGGCCTCCATCCTGACACAGGTGTGTTCATGTACCTTGCGTTCAAGCTCGCTTGCAACCAGCAAGCTCGCAATCCATCCACGCCGCCCATGCGAGCTTGATCACTGTTACCTAGTTCATCCTGATTTCCTGAAATCATGGGCAACACTGCCTCTGCAATAGTTGCAAAGACTTGTCCAGGTGAGCCTTTGCCACTCGACACTGCCAGTCTAATAGGTCCGTGCGGCCCGCTTGAACTTGTGACGTGCATTGCTCCTCACTTGGCCGCAAGCCGTCGCGGCTTCACCTTTGTTCGGGCCAGTCAGGCTGACCTCAGCTACTACGGGCTCCGGAGCTCGAAACTAGCTCAGAAAGTGGCACATGATAGCACAGCGGAGCCCATGAGACGAGCACCTCAACAAACACGCACAGCACTGTGGCCGGAGTAAGATTCATCAAGTACGGGAGTGCCGCGAGCAGGGGTTTGCAAAGAACGTGAGGTTTGTTCCAGATGTGCACAGCACCACACGGGAAGACAAGCTACACAGGTTGCAAAATCTGAAGCTGCCAAGACCCAGGCCACCGCCAACATGTATTGCTCCATGAACTCTAAACGGCAGGCCTTTGTGCACGTGCCAACACACGGCATGCGGCATGACCCCATCAATGTCCAAGCTGTAGAAGTGCTGTGGTTCGGCATGACCGCTCACATGCTGAGGCTCTATCTCTGATGGCCTTGTCGCACTTGGGCCGATACCACCAGGTCGCCTTTTCCAGCGCGTAGCCTCCAAGGACAAGCGGATGCAAGTCCAAGACGAAAGGAAGTGCTTGGGCAACTCAGCGGTCCCGACAATCCACGTGTCGCATCAAGATACCATGTGGATGAAAGCAACAAGTTGCCCATTTCGTGGCTCGAGGAAGCGAACCTGTCGCACTCTTTGCGCAGACGGTTGGAGACCTGAAGCCAAAAGCGAAAGGTCGTATGAACTCCTCTTGGCCAAGTTTTCAAAGACGAGCCTTCTGTGGGTCACTGCTGAAGACGCAGGCCTCCAAGCAGCGGAGGGCTGCTAAACTTCCATCTTCAGGAACACCGGAAACGTTTTTGCGAGTGCCAAAAACTCCTAACAGCTCTTGCCGAACCGCACTAGGGCATCAACTGCTTCGGGATTGGGGGCTGTTGCGGGGCGGAAGAACGAGTCAGCTACGTTTGGCTCGCGGCCAACAAACCGGTTGCTGCGAGTCAGGAAGCATCCTCTAAGAGGCCACAACAAGAAAACGGACCCCAGATCAGGTCTGAGTTTTAGAAACCATAATCGAAGGCACCCGAATGTGCCCATCCATGCGGAACCTTGAAGCTAAGCACGGCTCTCCTCAAAGCGCGCAGTAAGTTAGGAAACAGATTCCTTGAAGACTGGCGGCTCCAAGCGGCCTGCAGGTCAACTCCAAACATCGTGGGGACGAAGTCCTGTCCGATCAAAGCTTCCGTGTTAACGACAGTCCGACTCTGACTTGCAGTGAGCCTGGGTGATATCCCGACAGGCAGAACCAGCGAGTGGAGACTTAATGAAAAGTAAATGGGGGAATTTAGTTGTGATGCAACGTTCTACGCGTTGTCCTTCCCCTTCTCGCGCTTTGCCCACTCTTAAGTCTTCCGCCCATTCCGTAGTCGACTGGAAGAATTTGTTCTAAGGCCATGGATGCCACCTTCAACGCTCCTTAGCTTGGCGCCGTGGCGGGGTTTGGCGCACGTCTCCTTGTGGTTGACCTGTCGCGAAGACCTCAAACTCTGCTGCATCCTCTCCCCATCACCCTCCGCCACCGCAGAAGGCGGCACCCCAAATCATATTAAGTTTCCATCCCTTGCAAGCGTTTCTGCGTTTCCAGTGGCGACGTCCGATCATTGTTGCTGCATCTGCTCGCATGGTCGTTCCACCCGGTCCTCAAGAATTTCGCTGCTCATGCAGGAAACTCTTCTCAGAGCCATCATCACGAGCCCTGTGCCGAGCCACCACTCATTGTAATCAACTAGTTGACCAGCTTCTCTGGCATCCCAGAGAGCCCACTACCCCTTAATCTGGAAGAAGATAGCTTAAATACTACAAGAGGCCTACTATTCCGATAGGGCTCTCTCTGGGATTCGGAGCATGGGCCAGTGGAACCGCAGCTTTCAGGTCGAGTCTTCCACCAGCATCACAGCTCTTTCGTGCTTCACAAAACGGAGACCTACTGTTGGTGGCATAAATCCTGCATTACCTTCAGGACCCTACACTGTGGGAATTATGGTATATTCCATATTATGGGGAATGCAGGATTTATATCACCAACCGTAGAACAACGTGCTTGGCAACCGTACTTGCACCCACAGCCTAAGCCGCAACTCTACACTGTTGCACCCTGCTAGATCATGCTTCACCCTCTTTCCCGATCACCGGAACCCGAGAAGCCAATTCGTGCGAAGGGCTTGGCGTGCTTGAGTTTAAGAAACGGGATGGTAGGTGGTGCCAACCTCTTTACCCACAGAAGCCAAGCCGAAGTGTGCATAGGCGCATCTTTGCTACAGCTGGGTCCTCGTCGTCAAAAACCCCGGCGGCCGTAACCGCATTCTGCGCATGCTGGCACACTATCAGGAGTGCCTCAGGCCAGGCGAGGGCTGATTTCAGAGGCTCTGCTTCAAAGCGCCGCCGGGCTTCCCACATCCACGAAGGATGCAAGTTCTGGTAAGGGGGCCAGGAGCCGCTTTGGGTCCTGAGGAAAACCGGTGCTTCGGGGATCAAAGGAGCTAGACACCATCCCTCAAAGCATGACCTGCTGAAGAATCTGAAAGCATGGCTACAACACATTCTGCCATCATCCAGGGTATGAACTTGGCAAAGCTCATCACATCTGCAGAATGATTTGACCGGGCCGTCCTGCAAGTAAAGGCATGAGAAGCATGTCTGAATAATGGTGTGCCCATCCAGCCAGAGCAAGTAGTACCTCTGCGAGGCCCCGTGTGTTCATAGAGCATGGCTGGAAGTGATTAGAAACAGAGGCGGGAAAAGCCTTCCAAGCCATCCTTCCCTCTCATTTGTGAGAGCCAGCAGGCAAACGGCGCACATCAGCAAGTGGTCAATGACGCCAGCCAGCACCTGCACGTGAAGCAACTGGCCGAAAGCAGCGTGAACCGTCACTAGCCTCGCTAAACGATAATCCAACGAACTCCATCACTTGCGTTCACAGCAGTGCGTCTCTCGCATGTGGATGATACGATATCGAACAGGCGCCTTCTCTTCCAATACCTTGCCAACGAGGCCGGATGTGAGTGCTTTCTCCAAGCTCATGTCCTCAACGACGGCTGGAGGAATTACAGGACCGAGTAGGACCCTGATGACTGCTTAGATTCCATCCCTTCCGTGGTGCCATCGGTCCTCGTTGCTTCGGAAGCCGGTATCCATCTTCGGATCCATAATCTCCTGGCAGGAGACTGCCCACAGTTCACACACGGTGTCCAAAGAGAGGGGTTCGACCATCTTTAGCTTGCATCTGCAAGCTCGCTCCGAAGGTCGCCCATCGCGACTCGGTAAAACAAGGTGGAGTGCTAAGCTGGTAAGACATTGGCAAGACTATCCTGAACCATGCTGGGTTCAGAGTGGGACTGGAAACCAGAAGTGGTGTGGGTGTTCGGACAGTGCTTCGCGCTTGTGAATGTGACAAGTGAAATTCTGAAGATCCGCTTGACAGAGTGCAGTGAATGACAGTCGAAACTCTCACATGCTTGGTACAGTTCCCGTTTCAATGCTGGCTCCGACTGATTCTCAACAAGCCGGAAAGGCGATGGCAGACATAGCGTCGTAGAGGCGGAAGGTGGAGCTCTCCTTGGTGCGACAGGGCAGACGATACGTCCGGAGCAGTTGGCGCATGGGTACAAGTTCAGCAGCATGTTCATAAGCTCAGCTTCCTGGAAAACATGACTCGAAGGTGGCACCAGGTCACCAGGTTTGTGAAGAAATCTCAAAAACCGAAACTTAGGTGCCTTCCTGCCAGAAAGCGGATAAACTTGTCTTCCCTGGCAAAACTCGTGACCCAAGCTTTGGTTTGCAGTCAGACGCTTTGCTCATACAGACAGCCGATTGGCTGAAGCTGTCGAAGGTTCGATTCAGATGCAAACAGGTCACCACCATCTCGCCAACATTCATTCCGTTGACCTGCAAGCCACACGGTAGTCGACAGACGCAAGAGAGACAGCTGAGATGTCCAGAGGAAGGGCGTGGCACGCACGCTCGAGGCCCCCACTGCCAGGTCGCACAGCGTCGTGATGTCGACCCACTCCTCCAAGGATCAATGCAGCAGGCAGCGCATGAGACATGAAACTCGACGAGGCCATGAAGCTTCGGGGTCCGGGACGTGACGAAAAGAGGGAGCAACTCTAGAAATAGGTGCTGCCAAGTTTGGGCATCCCTGCAACAAAAGGACGGTCTACTCGTCGTCTCTTTCAAGAGCTGCTGTTTGACGGACAGTCCTCGTCCTTCCCCGGAGGGCTATCACCCACTGGAACGGCCTCCCACAAGCATTTGCCCAATTCACATGGACACATTGACGACTTGCCTGCCTCTGGGGCTGGCCAGTACAATCCGTTCCTGGGATCTGCACAGATGTCCTCGAACACTTCGTCGCCGTCCTGCTTCAGCGGAAATTCTGCAGATACGTAATCTAGGGTATCTATTTTGGAGATGTTGGATGTCAAGGTGCACGATGGGGATACGGCTTCAGAAAGTATGCTTATATACTTCTTAAACCGTGCTGAAGCAAACGCAGGAATGATTGGCAATGGCAATATTGCTCATGAAAGCTGGCAGCCATGCCGCGCCAATCACACAGGCTAGGGCCGAAATGATGTTACTGTGTCCGTTGTGCATGCATTTCCGTCGCACAATTGTAGCGACAAGGGTTTCGCAACTTAGCCACATCCCTGAATAATGGCTTCAGGTGGGTGGAATCATGGGCTTCCTTGACATCTCGGGATTGGCGGTGATGCTCAGATCCGCCATTCTCTCCCTCCAGCCTTTCCCCAGCTCCATTGCTGAGGCCCTTAAAGTCTCGCAGTCAGGGGCATGGTCATCAGGCCAGACCCCTTCAACAAGTGTATGGGCACGTGCTCCATGCAGGTCCTAAAGCCACACCCCTGCCACCTGGAAACCCCGTAACTTTGAAGCCTCGGGTTGCTTTTACGGCTCGCGGTTCACTTCCCACCGATGCACCATGCTAGCGCTAATCTCTCTGCTACCGTTCTCCAGGAGCCACAGGTCCTGAGGCTTGCTTTTCTTCTTCTTCTTCTTTCGGGGCTTCCTGCAACGGGACATCCCTCGAGCACACTCATTCGGATCCACGCACCTGGCATAGGTCTAAGGGTCTAATGCGCACGGCTCAGCACGAGACAAAGTGTTTCGCTACGAGAGATTGTCCAGGCCCAGACGGATGCAAAGCTGAGAATCCCGACTTCTTCTGCTTTGCATCGCCTCGGAGTTCATGAGTCATCACTGAGAACACGCAGGAACAGGCTGCACTAGTCATTAGGCCTGTGAGCCCACCACCAGCACACAAGCCAGCGAGTGTTCTCCGTCGAACCCCGCAATCAATATGCTGTGGCATGCAGAGGTCGTGCTGCCGTTGGAAGTACAGCCTTGGTCGTGCACCGGCACCGTCTTCAGGCGCCAAGTTCTCCTCACCAGTAGAAGAATGACAAGCTATGGGAGACATGTTTGATTCCCCTCTGTGGTCAATTTTTTGCCCATGCCTGCCTGGTTCTTGTTTGCCAGCTTCAGACACAGATCGAGCAAAGCCCAAGCAAATCTCCACAGGTACAATGCCAGCCTCCTCATCATCGTCCTCTTCCTCATCTTTGGGCATGGCATCTTTTTGCCTCAAGTCGAAACAGCAAGGAGCTACACCATCCCCTGCAACCCATGCTGAAGCTTAGCTTGCAGCTGCTTTGCGGACTGGGTCTGGCTCATGAAGCATGTACTACCCAGCACAAAGCGCCACCCCTGTGCCTAGCATCCTTGCAGTCCCTGCTGTGCTGTGACACGCAGACTTCCGAGAACGGACGATGTAAGCAAGTAGTTTGACTTGCGAAGAGGGTCTAAGGATCTCCGCAAGCACGTGTCCACAGCATGTCCCTGTCGTGCTTGACACAGCTCATGCTGCGGGAATGTCGACGCCTGAGGCCTTTGGAGATGTCAGGACTCTACGAGTGCACTTCATGTCGGAAGCATCTTCACGATCGTTCAGAACACCGCATGGAAGATGTCATGCTATCTGCAGCACCAAGGTCAGACAACCTCAGGGAGCTTCGCTGCGATCCTATCCTGCGACATAGTATGCATCTTGTTCAAGTGAGTAGCAAAGAGATGGACATTGTCGAGACAGTGCATTTCATCGTTTCTTGTTTTTCGCAACGGCATGTGGTCGGCTGTCGGAATTTACAAATCTAGGCTGGCTCCACCAGGCATGCCGATGCGTGCGATGGGGTCAGGCATCCATTTGCAAGCTGCAAAAGCAACGAATATCAACGCTTTTGCGTGAATCGCTTTGGTGACGAAATCAGAGCAGTTGCACATCAAAGCTGCATATCTCAGACTCTAACCAGGGGTGATGTAAGCCTACACCTACTTCAGTGCTGCAGCCCTCAAGATGTAAGCAACCACTGAGGAGAGAGAAAACGCACACCTCCAAAGGCCGAGAGGCCAAGAGCGATCGCCATCACAGGCTACCAAGGTCACCCAAATAGCCGCCACTTGACTGGGAAGGCGGTCCCAGAGGGCCTTTCTCACACCTCGGCTGCTGCGCAGCTCAAGAAGCGCACACGCAACATCCCACGCTGAAGGGGTATGACACTCAAGACACCAACAAAAATTTAGCCAGAGCTGGAAAGCAGAGCTTCCTGCTACTGTGTCCTACTAACCCCCTGTCTCACTCCCGCTGTGAGTCATTGGGACGGTGCACAGCCACAGACCGGCATTGCGCGTTGCCGAGAGCCAGGCTTCGACAAGTCCAGGGTGATCTGCTCCGGAAGAGGGACAGTTTCGATCTGGCAGGCCACAGGACCCAAGCAACTTCATGGCGCTTCGCGTCGAGAGTCACCGTTGTGCGACGGTGCTTTCTTGACGTTTTCTTGCAATGCACACGCCGTCATCCCGCAGTTTAGATTCACGTGGCGTTGTCGGTGCAATTCGGTCACCCTATGTGCTTTGCACAAGAAAAAGCAGTTGGAAGCCCCGGGCGAGCTAAGCGAGGTACTAGCTTGAACATTTTGTGCAGTTTCAGAAAGCACACTATGAGACTCTGATAGAACTGCAGTCCTGGACAGCAATTCGGACCAGCTGACACTTCTGCTGGGCCTGCTTCGAGAAATCGGTTGGTGGAGGAGGCTCATCCAGGCCTGGGGCAAACAATGTCGAAAGGCTCACTGCCGTGTCTGGCGGTCTCCCCAGTGTGCAAGGGTGTTGCATATTCCAGCATACTCCCCTGCACGGGCTTGTCTGCCGCGCAACAGCCCCGAAACCCATCCGCCAACACCGTACCATCACGAGATGCGAAACTGCACTGCCCCAGGTGCACGGACGCTGGGAATGCCACATACAGCCACTGCACGAGGCTGGGCTGAGGGGGTGAGCCTGCTGGGCCCTGCTGGGCTGTCTGAGGTGGTGGGCGAGGAGGGTCAGGCCCACGACCGATTTTTGAATCTCCGGCCTATGCAAGTGGCAGCAAGGATACGGGAGCCCTTGGTGCCGCTACATGACACCACATTAGCCCTTCGTAACGCGCTCTGCTCAGACGAGGGCCAGCCAGGTCCAACAAGTCATTGCCTCCCGGACGGCACCAGCCGGGAGCTCATTCACTTCACTGTCACTTCATATCACTTCATTCATTGCCTCCTTTGGGAGCCCCTGCCGAAGCCGCAAGGTCCTTAGCGGGAGTGGCGCCAGGCAGCATGCATGAGTGCTTCTGGCATGCACACGGATCGGAACGCACCATGACCAAACCCACTAAATTTCCAGGGACAAGTCCAAGTCAAGCAGATCGGAGGCACCCCCGGACGACGCTCCTCGCCCAGTGGCCTGCAGGTAGTATCAGCAAGCACCGGTGTTTAGTCGAAGCACTTTGCCTGTGTACTCATCAGTTGTTGTTGGCTCACCCCTTTTATACCCTTTTCTTCTTCAGGCTTGGAGCAGAGCTGATAGTTGCTTGCTGCGCTTTGCCGTTTCACCCTGATGCAGTCGCTGCCATTGCGCACTCCCTGTATTTCGCCAGTCCGGGTTCGTTGCAGAACTGCCAATCGCAGACTGAGCACTGCAAACAAGGCAGCTTGCCGCCCAAGAAAACATGACCGATAGAATAGGCACATGGCACATGACATGAGAGAGGCCTTGCGCTCTTCAGCATTGTTGAAGTCTAAAAGATCCTGAGCAGCCAGCCGGACAACTGACAGAGTTACGACTGCCATCAGTTGGAGGCACGTTCACTGCTCCATCTTTGATTGAGGTGCTGCCCTTTCTGAATTTGGTGCATTGATGGTTTGTAAGCTTGCGGCTACAGCTTGCGGCTCAGGCTTCGGTGGCCTGCCATGGCATGCGAGAGGGCAGAGCATCCTCAATGGCAATGCCCGTAAAACCAAGACAAACGTCTAAATGCAACCATGCCAGCATCACTCTTTCTTCGGCGGAGTCGATGGCTTGGACTCTTCTTGTCTGTCCGTCCTGCTGGATGAGTGTCGTCTTGTCCCTGCGTTGACTAACTATAAACGGAACGCAGTGTAGCGGTCTCTGTCTGTCTTGCAACCACCTTCATACTCATCTCGCAAACAGCCTTGTCCTACGACCTGGTATCGAGAGTCTCACAAGGCCTCAAGGCTTACACATCGACTGAGGACTCCTCAAACAGAAGAAAACTATGCACATGCAGGCCTCTATCTAGAATAGAATACAATGCTCATACTAGTAGCTACGGATGATGTGGAATTGCAGAGTCTGGACTGTCCTGCGGCCCTCTTCCTTGGCCTTTCTCTCCTCCTGCGGCAGTGGTCGTTCGGCTTTCTGGCACTCTCTGCTGCTGTCAAGCTGCGACACGGCGATGCAGGCGCTTTCATGCACTTTGTGCTGTGCAAAATGGGGATGAGATCTGAACTAGTAACTATAGTGGCATCACTGCTCAACGAGATGTGCGAACCGGTTTGGCCGGCAATGAGAAGCAAAGAAGACTCCTCTTCCTTTTGTCGCTTGGCCTGGCGGCAAATGATCTTCTGCGCAGGCTGGAAGCGCACTGAATGCTGGGAATGTCGAAGTGTAATCCGCACATCGGACATGCATAGCAGGTCACCACCCTCTCCGGTCTGTTCAGGCCCATTCAGCCTGCTGAGCTTTCCGTCTTTCTTTCAACCTCGGGAACTTGCTGCCAGCTGCGACATGCTTGAAGTAACATCTTTGCTCTTGTGCTGAAACCCTCTTGAGAGGCATATCATTAGTTTAGCCTATTTGCATTCCGGCACACTGAGACCGTCACCTCTGGACTCGCCGCACTGTCGTTGGCATCCGAACTTGCTCGTCTGGCTCCTCCTTTGCGGAAACCCTACTACACTGTCACGCTTCATGCATTGCTGTGCTGATTGGCTGATAAAACTTGATGTCGTCTCTTACACCAGGACGACCGCTCATGCATGGGCAAAACAAAACCGGCCACAGACTCTCAGTGACCTCTCTCATGGCACAACAGTGTGTTGATCCAGCGCAAAGATGTTGGGAGACTGGTGGAGTGAGACGGGCACAGGGGCCCAAGGGGCTCATGGAGAGCGCTGCCCAGGTCTCATTGGCTTCGATTCATTTTCCACAGCAGAGCCCCCAGCCTGGGCCGCTGCGACCTTTTGGCTGGCGTTAGATGGACAGCAAAGTGGCCAAGCTTCAGGGATCTCATCTTTCCCATCCGGGAGAGGCTTTATATCCAGCTGGTGCAACTCTTTCAAATCGTCAGTCGAGTCCAAGACGTGGATCTGACCGACACGAACAGGAAGGAAAATGTTCCCAGATATTCGGAGCCACTGGCGGTCTGCGTCCAACTGTCCGAAAACGATGCTCCCATTCTCTGCATACCGGGAATAACGTTCGTCGAGGTCTTTCGACCTCCTGTACTGAACTCCAGGATAGGGCTTCGGCACGCTGACCTTGAATTCTGACACGAGCAGATTGACGTGAAGGTTGGCAATCTTCTGTTTCAAACCTGGTTTGACCTCCCCCAACTTCAATTGATTCTGCAGCATCTGCCATGAGTCTTCTTCCAGAAAGAAGGCTTCCAAGTTCCGCGACACCTCTTCATCCATCTCCACAATGGATGTCTCCTGAACAGTCGGCATTTCCGAGGAAGCGGATGATGCGTGTCCAGATCGTCGACGCGGCCGAGAGCCCGGTGTTGCATGAGATTCGACCACAACCTTCTTCCTTTTCTGGGACCCTATCGAATCCACGGCAATATTTTGGGAGCTGGATTCCACACTTTGCTTCAACGCCTCACTGGCGGCAGCGGCAGCAGCAGCTGCACGGGGCAGCGCAGGAAAATCCTGGGCTACGTTTGCAGGCGCAGGCCCAAGCTCCTTGGGCTCCTTGGGCTCCTTGGGCTCCTTGGGCTCCTGAGGCTCCTGAGGCTCCTGAGGCTCCTCACGGTCCTTGCTCTGAGGGGCGGCGAGTGCTCCCTGCTCCTCCGCGACAGCGGCGCCGGCAGTCGGCTCGCTGCCGACTAGGCAGGGCGTCTCCTCCTGCGTCTCATGCCTTCGTGGAGAGCACTTAAGATCGCTTTTCCCGTCGGGCTCCACAGCAGATGGGACCGTGGCGTCGTCTTCCGGAAGAATGGGAGCTTGAGGTAAGCTTGGTCTCACAGGGAGAAAAGAGCTGATTTCAGCTAGGCATGGACAGCATCGACCGAAACATCCGAACTTGGACTCCATGTTCTGTCATGGGCTTTGCAACTGCACGTGCAGCTGCTTCGACGACTGGATCGACAGAAGTATGCTACTCGTCAGTACTTGAGGATGCCAATCGTCAAGCAGCCGTCGGAGTCTATGTGAAGGTTCGATCATATGCGATCCTGCTGAGCAAAACGGCTGCAGGGCAGGAGAGCCCTGACGAATGGAGTTGGACACAGAGCTTACACTGCATTATACTGATTGTCAGCGCAAAGCTTGTGAATGCCGACGACTCGCACAACCGCTGCAATACTGATGGGCAGCCTCAGCATGTTCCCCGCCGCCAATGAGGAAGTCTAGAGCGGCCTGAACAATGAGCTAATTAGCTTGCATCCATGACGGTCGGCATGGGCTGCTCACTGTCTGCAATCCTTTATCTGGTCAGCTTGACGCAGCTGCATGAACGTGCTTTGCAAGTGGAAATGTGGAGTTCTGCCTGAGTGTCGTTCTTGAACTTCCGCAAAGCCTGCCTGGCAGGACCTGCAGGATGCTGCAGGAGCAATATTTCCGAGACGAGTGGATTGACTGCAAGCCCTCCAAACATGCAGACCGCAGACCATGGGTGGTAAGCAGAGGCCACAATGCCTTCTTCGAATCCTTGTGATAGGAGCGATGAAAGACTCAGCGGGTCAACTGGCACCGAGGGTCCGTCCTCGGTCGAAGCAACGGCCCGAAGGTCTGTGGAGGCGCTTCTAGACTCTCTTGGGCCTCCGGAGCCTGTCCACTTGGGATCCCGGCATCTGCACACGAGTCCAAACCTTCGGCAGGCTTGTTCTTGTTATCCTGTCGCGTGCCCGAGGAACATGTGACGCGACTGGCTGCAGAGAATTGCAATCGGAAATCCTTGGCCAACTTCTCTATCAGGCGCGCAGAGAAGTCTGTCACGACATCCTCCTGTGCATAGGACTGTCACTGTGAAGGCTATTCGTGCCAAAACCTGCTGCGGCCCACCTCGGGATTTTCTTCGGCCTCTTGAATGGCCATCTCTACCTGCTCAGGCCAGTTCACCCTCCCTCTTTGGGTCCTGGACTCCGAATCTTCCACTTGTCGAGTGCCAAAACGAGCAATTCACGGCCTGCGCTTCCAGATGCTCTGGAGTCATCTCGACCTAAGGCACTTCGGAGATCTCAACGGCACTCCCTGAGAGCATGTTCGGAACCAACTTGGAGTCTAGGATGCCACGCCATCGGTCGAAACTCCATTCGCGCAGGAAGAACACCTGCACGTCTACTGCTGCAGGAACCGTGAAAGGGATATGGCCTGGACCGTCAAAGCAGTTCTGGGAATCTATTGCAGCCCCTGCCACATCTCTAGCCTTGCCTGAGATGGAGTGAGCTGATGTAGCGAAGAACTCGTACTGCAAGTACCTCATGGCAGCTTGCTTCCTTGGAAGTGCACCCGAACGCGAGATCGCAATCCCGCTCTTCTTGCCGCAATCTCTCACAGGTTTTCTGGTGCTTGCTTGGATTACGGTGGAGTTGTCGTGGGGCAGATGCAATTTTTCCGTGTTGTCCCGCTCGTTGGACCTGTGCCTCATGTGCCAAAGCCGGGGGTCAAGGCAGGAGATGGAAGAGTGTGGTGAGGTGCTGTGCTTTGGAAAAACGAATTGAGTTGATTGTCGCTGCACGGCTTCCGACACCGAGTTGACCAAAGCAACTACAGAGCATCAAGCGCTCGGCTGCTCGAAGGAGGGATGCTTCCTGTTGGATGAGCTGATAAGCTGCCAGCCACAGGTGACTGCTTGAAACACCGCAGTTGAATGCGCACTTCAAGGTCTGGAGGCAGGAGTCCAGAATGTCTCCCTGCGGTCGTTGGATGATCTACTGTCGCGGCGGTGCTCTCATCAAGGCAATGTGCCTTGTACTCCTCCATGATGTAAAGCCACTCGAAAATGTGCCTGTCCACCTGCACATCCATGAGGGTAGTTTGACGACACGAGTGCTGTTGCCGTGTGACGATCCTGAGCATGATCTGGATGGCACCTCGTGGAAGGCCAACTTGGTCGATTCAAGCTGCGACCTGGAATCAAAGCAAATTTGCTGGACATAGGAATCCCTCGCTGCCTGTGTGGGCTGGGAACCCGACTGCGCCGCGAGGTATCGACGGTCGGTTTGGTGCAAGTTCCTTGCACAAGAGCATACAAGCTGGCACGACACCCTGCCATGCAAATGCCGCGACCTCATCTACCTTTCTGACCGATTCCTGGGTAGAGCTGGGGCTGCGGCTTCTTGACACAGTCATCCATCCTTCGCAAGGCAGCTCCGAACAAACTACGAACAAAAAACGCAAGCCTCGATCGGAACAAGAAAATACGTCACATAGTATTTTGTGGACAAGAAGCTCGCGCTTTGCGATGTTGTACTCCAGCAGCCGGCGCCTGGCCAACTGAAAAATGGCAGGTGCCTTCTGTCGAGAAGAGCGAGATGACAGAAGGACTCCCGTCTACTTTTAGATATCGAATTTCTTGGTGACGTGCAAAGACGCGCTTCGTGCTTATTGCAGGGTCGGGGGCAGGCAGGCCACACGGCTTGAACTTCACGCATATCATGAGCATCAAGAAACATCGCGAACTGCCCACTTCGAGAACGGATCATGAACTGGTGCTATTGTGCCCTTGATGGCTGAGCCTGGATTTGTCAACCGTAGTAAACTGCACAGTAATCAGTTGTCTCTCGGACGCGGAATGTACAACCTAAGGACCTAACTACCTCAGCATTACACTCACATCCTTCATGCCTTCATGTTAAATGTTGTCATTGCAACACACGCGTCGTTCGGATGCACCCAGTTTAAGCTCCCAGGGGTGGTATAGCTTGGAGTGCTCGAGACGCATATAACGAGGCGTGAACCTCGCACGACCCTGCAACAAACAGGAAGAAACCCTGGCCTCAACCATGCACGCACGGGTGCTCTTGATCGTGCTCACACTATTGATATGCGACTCGCTTGAAAAGCTTACGGTAAGAAGAAGCATGCAAGCATGGTGAACCCTGTACCGTCAGCGTTCTGCACACAGCCTTCGCTTGTCCAAGTAGGTCTTCATGTTGCGGTTGTTGACGACCTTACACTTCTTGTCAGGGTCAGGTCTGCGACATGCCGAAGCTCAAAAGCTCAGCATGACCTTCGAACTCCTCTTTTCCAGGCCCCGTGCATGACACCGCAAGGGGTTCATTATGTTGAAGTCCTGCGATGGAGACGGTGCCAAGAGTGGATCTCTAGCTCGGCACTACGAGGGCTGAAAATAAAATGTGTGCTACCGGTCTTGATATGGACTATTCAAAGGCTTGAATGGGTGTCACAGTCCCAAGTCTGCAGATCTACAAGCCAGAAGAACACCGCAGTGTCGTCCATGTCTCTTCGAAGCTTCGCCAAAGCGCTGTGAGGAGCATCTGCACGTGTGATGGCATTTGTGGCCTGCACATCTCTCATGCTTTTGGCAACATGTGTATGTGCCGTCGTCTTCGATGGACGTCGAAGTTTCAATCACGAAGCTTCAACTGCATGGCACACATGCTACTCCAGTCTTGGATGCCTCTTTCATCTTGCAGCAGTCAGCTTTGATGAGCGAATCGTCCACGGAAGCCAGGCCTGCATTCAGGGTGCCAAATTTCAACTGTTCAGTTCTTTAAATTCGGCTTTCGTGAGAAGGCCTGGTGCTACTACGAAACATACCTACAGTACATTTTGCTGCAGATGTGCCGGTTTTTGTGATAGCACCTGCCAGTCCTAACTTTCTGAAGCTCAAGCAGGCACGGCCTGTGGTAACACTCTCCGCGAGGACCACAAGGCCCTCTGCCAGACTGTCTATGCCTCCAGGTAGGACACATCAGAAGCAGAAAATGCCGCTTCACACAAACTGAAAGACGGTCTTCATCATGTCTCCATCAACATCACCTAGAACCTGAGAGGTCAGATGAGTTGTCTGGGCTCAGCTGACTCCGCACGAAAAATGGTTTGCCAAAGGCTGGGCGAGCTGTACCGGACCATTGATGCACGGCAGTCTCTCGGCCCCAGCACTGCCAGCCCGCTTTTGCGCAAGTTTGTTTGGTTTAGCCTCTGCTCTTCAACTGTTCAGCGCTGGCTGTGGCAGGCAGTCATATCCCAGGGCACCTCGTGGTTCACTACATTGACTCCAGTGCACCCCGCTCGCAAAATCCGGTGAGGTTCGTGGCAACTACGAGGATTTTGCTGCAACCACTGCAACGATAAACGGTCAAGCCACGCTCTGTCGCGGCAAGCCTGCATGAGCATAGCCTCGTAGCTTAACGTTAGCTCTTCAGGTCAGCTGATGTACTCCCACAGCTCTCCGCCTCTCATGAAGGTTTCGACCTTCTTGAAGATGTCCTTGCACCGTGAGGTCTTGTGAATTAAACACCGGTTTCAAGGGAAACATCGATAGCTTCCTGCGGCAAGAACGTGCAAGAACCTGTCTGCAACACTCTACTTCTGCTTGAAGTGCTGCCCCCGAAATGACAAGAATTCCCGTTGAGACTTGCAGATGCCCGATTGACGACCGCTGCTGTTGCCTGGAGGGTCAAGTCGAAGGAGACGAAGTCCTGTTGTGACGAGAAAACACGAAGGCCGCGAAAGTTCTGCATGTAGATATCTTGTGATTGTCTACCTATGCACTGATGATTACCCGGAACGCAGTCTTATGGAAGACTTGCCCGGATCTCCTTCACGATTCCTTCAAAGACGGGGTCCACGGGCTCCCCTGCGAAGAACCGCTCCTGCATGCATTGCTTGCAACACTCTGCCAACTATGTTTTTCTCACCCGCTTGCCCTGAGACAACCTGCTGCTTCATCCTGCTGAACAGAAGCAGGACAAACAGGAAGCGAAAGGGTTGTGTGTCCTTGAGCACCTTCCACTCCATGTTCATCGCTGTTAGCTGGTCCTGGAGTGTACAACATGTCGCAGAAACTTGTGCAAGAATTTTCGGCATAATGCCATGTGTCTCCATTGTCTCCTACAAGAGCGAAGGGACAAAAATTGAATCCCAGAACAGATCGACACAGACTAAGATACAGATTTAGATATAGATGTAGATATAGATGTACATATAGTTGGATGGAAAATACTTCGCGTAAATACATTCATTGTCAGTCAGTGAGTCAGTCAGCCAGCCAGCCAGCCGGTCCGTCGGTCCGTCGGTCAGTAGTCAGTCAGTCAGTCAGGCAGTTAGTCAGTCATTGATTCAGCGTGAACATGTAGATCTACATATAGTATAGATGTGTACATTATGTATGTACACAAGTACATAAACCAAAAGCACAGACATGCAACAAAAGTGTGCTCGTATGATGCATGCACACACCTGTGTGTTCATGCACACATCCCTACATCAAGCATAAACAACAAATACCTGTATCGTGAACAGTTTTGTGGTCATGTAAGAGTCAGGTAGTCTCATACACGGGTTCAAAAACCAATATTATTGCAGAACCTCTCACCACCTGTCCCCGTCCATGGCTGCCACACTTGTCTTGGGCACCTGCCACACCGAGTGCCGAACTTTGCCAGCTTCACAAGATGCTAAGTGAATTCCGCTAGCATGTGCCTGCCTGACCTGTCCCACTGGCCGAGTGGAAGGCCTCTCACACCTGGTATCTTGTCCACACGCGAAACTGCGCCTGTCGTGTCCAAGGCCGTGCGCGGCACCGCTCTGGAGGAAGCAATGCGACTTTCGGTGGACTGCTTGACAGACCAGTGTAGTGCGTGGAGCTCTGCTGCAAGTTCTCGGGCTTCTCAAGCAAGAAATCATGGGCAAGTCAAGTCGCTTGGCTGCTGCGAAGTGTGGCTGACTGCTTATCGGGTCGTGGGACTTGTTTCGTGTGACTGCGCTGCATCACAGCTATGAACCAGACACGGAAGCTCAGGTTAGAAGTGCATCGCAGACTTGCGGTCCGTCGCGGGCTCTAGTCGGCGTGGATGTGGCATTCTTGTGCAGACTCGTCCCGCTACGAGGAATGGAGGTCGGCAAACAGGCACAAAAGCCTTAAGTTTCAAGCGTTTCTGGTATCCAGACTCGAAGTTAAGCGTGGGATTCCACTGGTACTGAGGAGTGCGCTGCAAAGACACAGAAGCTATCATCCGCGCTGCTTAAAACTTGTGATTGAATCGTGTGCTGAATCCAACAGAAACTTTTCTGCATATCGATGTCAAACTCTATCAGGGAGTCCAAAGAGGAAAGAACAGGAAAGCTGAAAACACTGCATTTGCAATATGTTGCCTCTGCCAGGTCGACTACTTGTTGGATGTGTGTTAGAGACTGCCCAAGTGTGCACCGAACCTTGGCGGCCCCCCTTTGGCTTCGCTGGCCCTTTTTGTCCGCTCAGCACTAGGAACTAACTCGATGATGCAGCAAAGCGCTGCCCCCGAGCCTCAGAACACAAGGGTGGCTAATCTCGAGTCATGTCGCACATGGCACCTGTGGCAAGCGCCGCTACCACAATGCTCTCAGAGACCCGACAACAACCCGCGCGCGCCTTTGATGCGATATGAAACAGCTGCGAGGACATCCTGAACTTGCAAGAGGGAACGAGCGCAATCCAAAAGTATGAGTACTGAGTTCACAATCACCGAGGAAGTAATTACTGTCGTCCTAAAGACACATGGCACTGTTGCTCTCGTCCTTCTGGCCATGACCCTGAGAAGCCTGATTGTGCTCGGTTTAACGAAATGCCAATTGAACATCTGTCGAACATCTGTCGGACGGTGAGCAGGTACCCGACAAAGCGATGTTGCAAGCTTTCTGAAGCTTGGAATGTGCGATCGTGATGCCAGCAGCTCGTAGCAGCTCCGTTTCATGTCAATGTGCTCAAGCGGCAGAACACGATGCTGCAATGGTAGCAACAAAATCAGCATCCACGAGAAGCAAGAGTAGCTTGCCGAAACAAATCTTGCGGCTCGTGGATGTGTGATGACATGAGCGTCGTTCCTGCGTCCATACCTTCCGGACATGTATCATCTCTGCCAGGGAGACAGCCTCAGCAGCTCGAGCGCAGACAGCCAACTGCTCGCTGGGCTAAAACACATATTGCACTTAAAATGAAATGCGTCAGATGACTCCATGCACACTCCATGACAAAGCGGCTGCATGGCTTGGCATCAGAAGATCACTGCTGCTGCACAGAAACAACCGCCGCAGCGAAAACCGCAGATGTCTTGAAGCACTCAGCAGGCACCCCTTCTTCTCCAGCCTCTTCAGCCTGCAAATTGAGCCGAAGCACGTCCACCCAACAGGATGCTCCCACCTCGCAAGCTCTAACATTGCTTTATGCTATGAATGAGGGAGGCCTGCCTCTGTTGCAAATTTCAAACATCGAAAGGTGATACCGGGCTGGAGCATACTTGGTCGGGGACAGGAGAGGAAGGAGGGCAGAGGGGAGGAGACGGGCAGACAACTGGAGAGGGGGGGTGGCGGGGCACCTCTTGGGGTCGAATTTCGGAGATATCAAGCCTGGTAAGGCAGAGTGGATAGTCCCGTCGTGCAGAAGCACAGGAATGTCCCTCTGAAGGGGTTTCTGCACATGTAACATTTTATACTTCCGAGCCAAACCTGCACATGCAGCAGAGAGACAGAGGGGAGACCCATGGAGATACCAGGAGCCGCCCTCGTCAACTACTGTCGCCAAGTCCGCCTGATGGTGCAACCTCTGTCGTAGGCCATGCGCGCCGTCTCCACGGATGCCCTCACAGCATGAGTATAAAACCACAGTACTTGTAGCCACTGTAGCCACTGAAGTTTTTTCGAGCCCGGAACTGACCTGAGGTCGTGACCTTGCATGAGGCCAGCTCCCGCACTGCATGGCTTCCAAGAGCCGGGGGCGTGTCGGATCGCAAAAACTCCTCAGGGAGCCGTACTTAGCAGAGGTCACCAGCCAAATCTGCCCTTAATTGGTGACTTCCGTCGAAGGTACAGTCCGATTGGGTTTGTCGACGAGGCACCGCGCTGCTGCTGCATCAGACATGTTGTCACAACCGCACATGCACGAAACCGAGTCCTTGCAGTGCATGTTGCTCCCCTGCAACGACACAGCAATCCACTTGAATTGGCTTTGCTAAGTTCGGCACCCCTTCTTCCCTGCTGATCTCCATGCTGACGGTTTACTGCCTTTCCCCACAGTGCGTCTACACCTCGATCCCTTCACGAGCATCACGTCCGGTTTTCCAGGAATCAGTCACTGAATTGCTGCAAACCCGTGACACCGAAAATATCTTGGCAGTCGCAAAATCTGGCCCTCTCAGGGACTAGCGACTAGCATGGAGCATAGGATCAGCCTCTTTTTGTCTTACTGCCACTAGACGCGGCACTGACAAATCGGAAAGCAGGCCCCTCTTCCCCGATGAGCAGCCCCTCAACCCTCGACTGGATGACTCCGCACAAACACTAGTTCTTTGACATCGCATTCTGTCGTTTCGATGAAGAACAAGTTGGAGATCCCCTCTAGGCCAGGAACAAGCCACGACCCTCCAGGACCTCTAGATATCTCCAGGTTCCCAGGACATTAGAATGCCTGCAGCACGCGAAGAGCTGGAGACAGAATCCGACCTGTCATCAAAGTCGCGCCGGCAGCGACTGAAACAGAAATCACGCACACACCGCTAGACCAGCGCGGATCGCACCAAAGCCAGCGGGACGGCCAGGCAAGCAAGAGCTGTGAGTGAAACGATAACCTGACCCGGACATGCAGGGACTGCAGTGCATGCTATGTTTATTCGAAAGACCCTCGGCATAAGATGGCATAAGTATATGCACAAGGAAATCCCGCTCAAATACACACACACACACACACTCTCTCTCTCTCCCTCTCTCTGTCGCTGCAGCTTCGGAACCTCGAAGCGAATCAAGCCGCAAGCTCGTCAGCACTGCCTGTCTTCTGGGGTTAAGTGGCTTTGTGTGACTCGTGACTGACCCTAAACCAAACCAGCATGTTCCAAGCACAGTGTCCCGTGTGTATGTTGCCACTGATTGCGCCTGTTGCTTTGTCTCCATGGTCTGTGGCCACATCGTCGACAGACTCCTTCGGCATTCCGGTGCTGTGCCGACAAACGACCCAGAGGTCAAGTGAGCCCAAACTTGTTCTGAGACCTTCACTCAAGCATTCGCAGCCCGGTTTGGAGGCAATGCTGCAGAAGGGGTGCTTGTTGAGACCTGGGATTTGTCGCAGACGCCACTCACCGATTCCCTGCAGAGAGGCCTCTGCGCAGAGCTCAGCAGTCCCGTCCCCTCGCACGACAGGCGAACGGAGTTCAGGCTCCGGCTCTTTACAATTGTCCACCAAACTTAGCCTCGCAAAGCTTGCTGCTCTACTGTGCCACAGACAGAGGGAAGATTGAGGGCTCGGCCACGCCACCACGCAGTGCTGTGCATCACCTCATCTACTGCACGAGAGTGTGCGCGTGTGTTGCACATCACAAAAACAACCAACTACGAGCCAAGAACACGCTTTCTGGCCCACCTCGCCAAACGCGGTGAGCTGCATCAAAGACCTCGAGCGCCTTGCATATCGCATGCGCATCTGCTGCGCATCTGCCCAAGCCTCCTGCCAAAAATGTCCGGGAACTAGCAACCTGCCTGCTGCCACTTGCCTGCACAGTCGCAGGGGCAAAGTCACGCTGCATTATGCGGCAATCAGACGCCCAAAGCGGCAAGCCGACCTCCTTCGTAAAGAGCCGACGAGGGGATCGCGAAGCTCAGATGGCCTGATCTGCGTTCCCGCACGAGCAGCCCAGATCACGAGTCAGCACTCAAGTGCAGGCTCTGCATTCGGCACACGACACAGAAGCCAGCATGAGTTACGTAGAAACGAAACACGGCACGACTGAGACCGAGACTCCTCTTCACTTTGTTCTGCCTGGGATGGGAGCAAAAGCTTCGACAAACCAGGGTGCTGGCTGCTGCAGATGCCGCAGGGTTTAGGGTTTAGGGGTTTTAAGATTTAGGCTTTAGGTGTGTATGAACATATTAGTGAATGAATATACATATATATACACACACATACATGTTCTTTCGTTATATTTTTCGTTTATCTATTTGTATTCATGTTTTACCTATATCTCTATGTGTGTGTATATATATATATATATCTACATCCGCTTACACACATGTATCAAATTTATGTAAAGAGTTTGCAAACATGTGATGAGCAAAGAAGCTGTTCCACAGAGAAGCCGTTTGCACTGGTATTTACAGCACTTTCTGCACATGGAGGAAGTAGGTTCGAGACGTCTGGTTATGTGTGAGATAATGGAACAGAAACGGTGTGGATCTTGGGGGCATATAAATATATATATATATATGATACCTATATGTCTTCGGAAGGGTGACTGAGTAGCCATTGAATCGGATTCTGAGCACCACATCTTCGAAGTGTCATGTGTCCGGTCTCTGTGTAGACTCGTGTCAAGAGCTGCCACCAAGCATTTAGCAGTGATGCCACGCACAAACCTTGGAAAGGACTGCCTGATTCTCCGTCTGCTGACTGTTCAACGCTTGCATTTAGCAGCCTCAACGTTGCCCGAGTGTAGTGATGAAAGGTCGGTGGCACAGCAGCCTCTCACAGTGGAGTGGGTCGGGAATACTTCTCTGCGCACCACG
>CAJNJA010025864.1:0-32336 GCA_905231915.1 Symbiodinium necroappetens | reverse complement strand
TGCTTGTAAAAAAAAACTCCGCCTTTAGAGTGCGCCATGCCATGGTTTGGGGAGCATGAGATAAGGGAACTCGCGACTCCACTTCTCTCCACTTCTCAGCCTGCTGGTGTACTCCAGCAATCTGCGTAACAAGTTCTAACTCAAGGGGCCCCTGTTGAGCCCGCAGGGCGTCAGCTCATAGCTGTCAAACATATGTTGCAGCGACGAAGTGCATCTGACTACAAATCTCACGCTATGGGCCTTCTCGGGCCTGTCCAAGGGTAGTCAGTGTCAGTGCCCCAACCCTCTCCATCCTGACCTCTTCAAAGGCCAAAAAAGTGCAAGCTTCGTATATGTGTGTGCTTTGAAGTGATTTGGTAAAGGGCGGAACGTAAGCAGGGATGCTTAGAGCCCTTTCGGTAGCTAGGGCAGAGCCGATCGACAGCTCTAAAACCGCCACAAAAAAAGCACTTCGGCACCGATGGTTTGGACTTGGAAGTGCTAGATCGCCATACCCTGATTTGCATTGGATGTGCACATGTACATTTGGCTCGAGGATTTTAATGCAAACGATACCAGTGTGAGACTGTGGTTGAAAATTCGTACGGTAGCAAAGCTCTGGTCGAAAGTCAGGGTCTGCAATGCTAGACAGAATCGCACAGGCCGTGAGCATGACATTATTATTACTCGGCACCACATTCATGGAACCTTGCGACGCTAAAACGCAAAGAGATCAGCGAAGAAACGATTGAAGCTGAACACATTGCACGGTCCCACGGAGAAAAAGGGAATCGGAGATTCGTCGACTTGCCATGATCCATTTAGCAACCGCGGTTTTCGGTTCAATTTCAATACTTCAAGTGACGGCTTCGGGACTTGATCTACATGTATTGGTCCAACTTGGCCGTGTCTATCGCTGAAACAGCAACTGGAACACATCATGATGACGATTTACTTGTGCAGCTGTTCATGACGAAGAGCCCAGGACCATTGCAGCACCACCTGAGGCTGAATGTTGACACATTGACTGCTGCCGATCAGATGTTGAGTCCTGTCACGCAGAGGTATGCATCAAGCGCACTGTTGGACTCAGATGTGCAGTTTCCTACGCACCTTTCAGCAATGAGAGCAACGCACAGGCTAAGGACAGTGACAAAACAAAGGACAAGGACATCAAGGACAAGTGCCAAATTTCAACTGCGGCCCGCATTCACGGGAAGCAGAGTGGAGTGATTGACGACACGGACGAGCACTGCGAGCATGAAGATTGGACAAATATTCGGTATGCTGATTAACTGAGGCTGATGACAACACGCTCCAGAGACAGCGCCGGCAAACTTTGTTGGCTTTGGTCGACCGGAAAAGACGAAGATGAAGTGCAGCCGCTTCCGCGAGCGCCTGCTGCGGTCTGTTCATAGGAGACCGCAGGGGCATTGATGCTGACTCGCAAACCTTTATTTGCAATCCGGCATTGTGGACCCGCCTTGGGTGTTGTTCGACAGTGGAGATTCTGCTTTTCGTGTTCCTCCTGGGTTGGCCGGAAGTTACCCACTGGCGCTTGCACAGCACTTCGACCCAGTTCTCGTAAGGCATTATGAGCATACTCGGCAAGGTCTCTAGATTTGCCGAAAGCATGCATGACTTGAAGCAGGATGCATGGGCAAATCCTGTACGAAGTTTTTGAAGGGTCGACCGACACTGTTGCATCCATCTAGAATCGTCTTCGGTCACCGTAGAAGCAGAACAAGATGGAATTGCTGTGGCCCTGCCATACGAGTATAACTCATTGACCAACATGGACTATTGGCTGCAAGTTCCCAGCTGGGATAGCACATTTGGTGATTTGTTACATGCAGGTGGGTGCACGTATGTTGTGTTCAATGTGAAGACTTTCAGAGCATTGGCAGAGAGATGGAGGACCGATGGTACAGTATGATTGATGCTGGATTCGTTGCATCCGACCAAAACCTCGTAGATCTGGTGGTTCGAATTGATGAGGCTTCGCGGATATTGCAGACCAGTGACCAACAGTTCAGTTGCTGATGGTTTCCTGCTGAACAAGCTGGAAACAGCAGAAGTATGAAGTGATGCATCTTCCATCCAAAAATATCCAAATCTCGCTGTCACCGTTGCACGACGGCAGGGCAGCAAAACCCAGGCATGCTGCTGCAAAGAAAGTGACCGGTAGGCAACGTGTCAGTTAAGCTGACCATTGCTTCCAAGGCAAAGAGAGGGGTTGAGAGTGGAAGCCGGGAGGCCGACAGATGTTGGTAGGATGAGCATGCAAAGAAAGGCGTGCCCAACTGCATGCAAGACATGGTCATGAGCAGACGCAGCCACCCCGTAGCCTGCAATCGCTCTTCTAGATCTCGGATCACCTCGGACGCTGTCGGAACAGCAAAGCATGGACCGGCTCAATGCTGCGGAAGGCCTTCCGGAGCACCTGCGATTCAGCCTTGTCGCCGCAGCCATACAATCCACAAACGCTGAAGTCACCTTGACTGATACCGTTCATGCTCGCTGGCTGGGATTGCAGACTCTTCCAGACTAGCAGAGTTGGCATATTTTGCAGCTGCAATTCGAAGCTAAGTTACTGCACGCACTGCCGCTGCGTTCCTGGCGGGATTGCGATCTGTAGACTTTAGCCAATCGCAAGCACCGGGGGGCAGAGTGCTGCTGAGATCTGGACGGAACTAAACCGCCCGCTTCGCCGAGTTAAATCAGCCTGTCTCTGTCTGAAATCTGTCAAGCCGGTGTCACTTGAAAGGAAGCAAAGTAAGAGCGCCCGATGATGGCTTCAGCCTTGCTGCATATTGCTGCAAACAGTGCCTCCTGGACTCCTGAAGCCGTAGTCTGCAACCTGAACACATGAACATGTCCCAAGATGTCCGAAAGACTTGCGAGACGAGGTGCGAAGCCACGCGCTCCCAGTCGGAGATGTCCAAGGAGTCCAGGCTTCCGTCGGAGAAACTGCTGGGGCTGGGGCTCAGACTTCCTGGGCGCTTGGGAGGATTTCTGCCGCACGAGCTGAGGCTAAGCCGAAGAGCTGGAGCCGGACCGGGGAACAGCTTGAGGAAGTCCTCGGAGAGAGTGAAGGAGTGGGTAATTACTCAGACATCTGCGCATATCCGCTCTCTCGTCCTTCTCCCGGCAGGTGCGGCGTACTGATCAGGAATTCCTGAGTGGGGAGCTGCACGTACAGACGCAGTAAATCGCAGTACTTTCCTCGGACTCCTGCGATCACTGCGAGCCACCCAAGAAACAAGAAACCCAAAGTGTTTGAGGTTTGTGCAGGTCTCGTCATGTGCCAACACGGCCTGTCCCGCATGGCGCGCTTGGAGTCCGCATGGCCACGATTTCTGGGGTGCCAAAGCCAATTTCGGCACCTTCACGGGTCGGAGCGGACCAGCACCAGTTCGAGGAGTCAGCAACGGGTGATTCTCAGGAGGCGCCGGGAGAGGTGGAACTTCCACATTGGAGCCAGGCCAACACCGCATGCCGAGTCCAGATTGCGCGTCCCCCCGTGCAGATCCTTGTCTTCCATCTGACTTCGAGCTCTTGGCATGGGCTCTGTCCAATGCCAATCTAGGTACACAAGTGCTGCGTCTTACCCGCTCGGTTTGACAGCCCGTGTCCGTGTGGTGATCTTCTGCACTTGGTACGGAGTTCTCCTCCAGTCCCTGGGCAAGGCCCCACAGCACCGTCTTCGAGTCACCCTGCAAGGCCTTCCAACATGGAGATTCCACGAAGTCTTCTCGGCTAAGCCGTTGCATGCTGCACATCTTCGCCACTGCCGGGCATAACTCTTCGGATGCAGGAACTTCGACACAGTCAGCAAAATCAGCGACGACATGGAAACGGCCTTGCACTGCAGCCTTCTCTTCCCGGCACGGTGCAGGCACGCAAGCCATTGCGGAAAAGGCCTTTGTCACAGACAATCTTTCCTTTCGTTCGGTATGGGCAGAGCCGCCCTTTCCAAATGGTTGCACGTCGCTCGTGAAACCTGTGATCGCTAAATCGCGGCCTGTCTCGGGGTGTCCCGGTGTCACCGAAGCTCTTGGACATTCCAAGCTGTCGGATACCCACCCCCTCATTTCATCGCTCTCGACACTCCCGACTCGGTCACTTCTGGAGGTTTGGCCAGACGTCCCCAAGTCTGAGCCTGCAGTGACCGAAACGCATCCATCCAGCGACGCCGATTCAGCGAAAGCAGCTGCGATTGGGGCTCCATGCGAAGCTTCCTTCAAATTGTCCTGCCCTTCCTCTTCCCACTGGGTCTGTGTCGCGGCCTCAAACTTCAAGGCATTGCCTCAGAATCGCAGAAAAGCACAGCACTGCATGTGAGAGCCATTGCTTGAGGCCACCGCGCTGCACTGGACGCAGAAGGCTCTGCTCTGCAGCGAGCCAGTTCTGTTGCTCGGACCTTGGGACGGGCTGACGAGCTCAATGCAAGACAAGCCCTGGCTATGATAAATGCACTCTGTAACCAACGTGCTTGCTCCCTCATCACTCTGCATCCTGTTTATCTTTCGCAGATTTTCGCAGTAAAAGGCAAGCTTGTGTTCGCCCTCGCCGGGTATGTCGAGGTACTGTCAAGTCCGAACAGAGCCGCAATTGCGAAATGTCGCCTGCTCATGAGGAAGACGTAACCACGGCAAAGCGACTCTATACGGGCCTTGTGAGAGGACAGTTGTATCATCCGAAGGAATGAGCTGTTCTGGGGCTTTGAGGACATCGTGAAAGCTCAGCACAGGTTTGCACAAACATCTTTCCATACTTACGTTTATTGCAGCACACAACTTGAAGTCCCATGTGTGTGTGTGTGTAAATGGACACCTGCTGTTCCCCGAAGAAAAGACTAACACCTCCATCAACCTAGAGAGCATCAAGATGCAGGACATGACGGTCGTACTTGTCGCCATGTTCTCTCATAATCTCATAATTTTTGTCCACTATCACTATCGCATCAATCAATACAAACCTAGATGTTCCCGGTACATGGCGCCATGGTGAAGGAAAACTACGGTGCTTCAGGCTTTAGGTGGTTTTTCTGAGCCTCTTTTGGCTTTGCTTTACAAGGCTCCGCTGGTTTCTGGCTGGCTTTCCAGAAGAAAGACCGCTATCACAACAACCAGAAGTCCAACAGATAGCAGCTGATGCTCGACAAAGTGATTGACTGCCAGCTGTAAGCATCACACAGACAGGACACGACTGACTATTTGTACATGCCGGGGCCCCGGCCGAAAGTGCAACACTGCAGTCAAAAAAGCTGAATACATGCTAGCATGAATGGCGGAACCTCCACGATTCATCTGCTTCAAAGTACGGACCTATTTGCGCTAGAGCTAGATGCTCCACATCTATAATCTATGCTCGGTTGACTTTCGAAGGGGTGTCTCTCGAAACAACTCGACGCTCCATGAATGCAAGGAATGAGCGCTGAAACAAACAACTTGCAGCGAACAACCCCCTCAATGTCAGCGTTACAAATCCCCCGCTCAGAGTGGTCTCGTTCAATGCTCGCGTTCCCCTCCGTTACTGTGCATGCACAGCATCTGTTACACTCTCCCTCCCTCTCTCTCTCTCTCTTTTTCTTTGTCTGGGGAGTGTAAAGCCCTTCTCTTCCATGGGATCTCTTTTCCCGCAAGTTTGCAAGAAAGAGGGCGGACGCTGTCCGACAGGGTCTGGCAATGTGAAGGCCAGGAGGCTCTTGGATTTGGTGACAAGTAGTTGAACGAGGGGCTGCAATGGGTCAAGACTTGCACATCCTGCACCGAGCAGACCAGCAACATGCCACCTTGCTTAGCTGCTGACATCCATGGATGTTCTTGCCAGATAAGAAACGCCCGGCGACGAGTCTCCTCGACGGCGCGCACGAGAAGGCCTTGTCCGGCGCCTCCGCACGATGAACATGCTTGAGCCCTGGGCGGCCCTGGCACTTCACCGCTGTACTTCGAAATTCGACTTGTCTCTTTGAAAGATCTCCAACAAGAACGACGGCCTTCCATGAGCTTTGCAACGAAGCGGGGCGACAGCCTCCCATGCTCTCAGTGTATGCCAGCTGACGAGAAGCACCTTACGAGTCTGTCCTCACTTCCTCAAGTTCTGCCACTCCCGATGCCATGCCTTCAGCAAACACTCTCACGCACACAACGCGACAGCGAAGTTGCTGAGGGAAAGATATCATGAAGCATTCCTGACAGGCAGCCGTTTCCCACCGCGGCCGAAGATCGTCGTCAAGCTAAACTGGGCACTGCTCCAGCCGAAAGCATCGGGATACTGGGCATTGGTTGCTGTTGGCGACAATGACTGGTATGCAGCAATGCCTGTTTTGCCACTTGAACGATCCTGCATTCGATGCTGAGCAAGAGGCTTGTTGGAGTCGGCCCCAAGGCTGTTGGGGCATTAGCCACTTTAGTTGCGAGAAAAAGACCCCTTAGCATCACCGTGGAACCGGACAGATCGTACGCAGCGAGCTCCACCCTGTCTATACAGTCTCGAAGTCACGTGTCACTGGAATGGAGCCTTACCAAATTTCTGCCCTGTGTGAATCTGCTTGAAAGGCTCTTGTGGCTGCATCTCGAGAGACTTGTGCAACAGCTCGTACAGGAAGCAAGCACGCCCCTGGCCAGTTGTCTCCAAGTATAAACTTGGCCCTGAATGCACGGGTTTTTCCACTGCTCGCGGCGCACGCCTCTTAATCTAGCCTGCTGTCCGCGAGGAAGAGGCATCCCAAGGTCGAACAGTTTACGAACACTTCCAGACAACCCTTGCAACTGTACTGTGCACGTCAGCCTGCATTACTGCAAGCCGCTTTGCCTGTACACCATGTGCGGCGTGCAATGCGTACTGCGGACACTTTCGCAACAGGTGCCAACTTTTGGCACGCTGCAGAGACGGAGGTACTGTAAAGACCTGGTCAATCAAGCTACGAGGCATGCAAAGTTCAAGAGTTTTCTCGTGTTTTTCAAAGGTTTTGCGCAGTTTCTGCTAGGCATTTCAGCAGCCACCGCCTGTACATGTAGTGAGGATACCCCGAGATCTTGCTTTGGTCTTGAGGGATATGAGGGATCTGCTGGCGAAAGCTCACAGCTACTCAGGAATTGAGAGTGCAGGTTGGACCATGTTGCGCTTGAAGCTGCAGGGCGTTGCGGGAGTCTACAGTGCCAAGTCCTTCAGACTTGGGGAGCAGACGAGTGGAAGCACTGACGGTTCACCTTGTTCGGAGCTTAATGACCTTTCTATGGGCTGTTTACGGGCTTAAAGCTCGATGTGTGCCGGGATTTCTGCATCGGCATGTCGCGAGCCCTCATCTTTGAGCAAAGCAACGGGGAATAACGGGGACTAGTCGGATGAGCAGAATGCATCAGAATGCCATCGTCGTTTTCCAGCTTCGATCGGCCATGGAACTTTTCTTGTTACCCAGTGGCCAGGTTGCTGACGAGCCTTGAATCGTGGCAGCTGCATTGAAGGTGCGTAGATCAAATGGCAGTAGCTGACACAGGATGCTGTTCATACACATCCACGTCGTGCACCTGCACCGAGCGCACAGACTCCCAGCGCTGCTTAGCATTGCATTGTATTGCACCTTGCCGAGGCCCACCTGCCCCATTTGCCACACAGGTCAGCATACTCGGGGCAATTCTCCAGATCCACTTCTGCAGCAGAGCACAGGGGCCCAGAGAACGTCAGACCAGAGACTTTGATGGCCTGAAGGCGGTGGTGCATCTCACCACGACATGACCTCCACCCTTCGGCTCATGAGCCTGACATCGACTAGCCGACTAGCTGTTGCAAGCGGCGGCGTCTCGAGGGCAGAAGCCGTTCAACATGATTTGCCAGGCCCAGGAGCCAGGAATGCAGAATCTGCGAACCATGACCCAGTATGGTTTGCTCTGGCCTAAGATGCGGTACTCGAGCGCCACAGACGGCGTGTGCCATATGCATCTGCAGATACCTTGAATGATCTTGGATGCAACCGGGACACATACCAGCGCCAAACTTGTAAAAGTCCTCCATTCACGTGGGGATGCGCAAAAACATCGAACGCTTGACGAATTGATGGAACAGGGTTTCTAGATGCTTGTCGTGCTTCCAGTGTTGGGATCGGGCTTGGGGTTTCAGGGTTTCGTTCACTTGTCTCCCGGGAGTTGGGCTGAGGGTTTTGGGACCACTGCAATCAGAAAACATGCGCACAGGGAAACACTGCTGGAGGTTGGGTTGGGCTTCGCCTTCGGGTTCGTGGATTTAAGGGCTTAGAGCTGCGATAGCTGCATGGAGACAGGCGGAGCCTTGCCGAGACTTGGTATACCTCTCGTTGTGGTCTGCAGCTGGTTGACACAAATGCAAGCTTTACGTAGAGTTTTACATGCTCCGATGGCAAGTGGCGAACATTCGCAGCCCTGCAGGCCCATCCAGATCTGTCACCCTCTGCCGCACAAGCTCCTCACCATAACAAACATGCTCTATCGCGTGGTCAGCTGCATCGCGAGTATCCGATTTGCACTGGTCTCGCTTGTCAAGGTGCATCGAAGCGCCCGAAGGATGCGCCAAGACCACCGCCGGCAGCACTCCTTTTTTCGGTCGACCCTTGCTTTGTTCCACTTGCACACTCACTGAGAAGCGCGTTGCACGCTCTGTGCTGTCGCCAGGACCTGGAGCCAGGTCCTGGCAACAACAGTAACTCGAAATCAGCAGAGCAACCATGACTTCGTGCCAACGACGCAGCCGTGCCGCTGAACTCGAGCACTGCAGAAAGGCTTCAACCTCCGTCAATCAGCCAGACGTTCTGCAGCACGACTGACACTAAATTGAATAAGACAAGCCGGAGGAACTCAGATCACTCAAGTGAAAAACTCTCGGTTTCGGCCGTTTGATCCTGCGATTCTCGGGCTGCATTTTTCTTTTCAGGAATGTCGGATTTCAGCTTTCGGGTTGTCGGCATTGAAACGGTTGAGCTCTGGGATTCTTGGCTTGGTGTAGTCTGTCTGTGCCATCCCCGTGCTTGAAAAGTTGTGCAGACCTGGCGGTGGGGAACCGTGTCGTGACGGGCCCCAGTTATTCCGGCCTCTTTAACGCTGTCTCCATCTCGGAATTGAAGCTTTGCGCCGCCTCGTCTTCGCTGCACTCGAGCAGGTCCTTCGAGGTACTCGAACGTCGACTTAGCCGAATGCAGAAAAGCAGTGTCCTGCTGCCCCACCTGTCGCGGGCATTCATGCGTCTTGAGGTAGTTGCAAATAGTGTACCAGGCGGACACCTAGCAGCATCATGCCGCAATCGGCAAACGAAATTCACAAAGGCGAGATGGAGAACTTCAGTGAAATGCTGCCCCGGAAACAGACTCCCTTGTAGTTCGAGGCAGGACAGCAATTGGTACACAAGGCATTCCAGCAAACCCAATGCGAAAGGGACACCCTCCCGCACTGGTGACAGGTGCGATCTCACTGTTTGGCTCACGCGCAAGCTTGAGTCACATCCGTAACAGCATCAAAGGTGCGGGTCCTGACAGTTGGCTAGCTGGTGCCTGCACGAATGTACATGAGTGCAGCTTTGCTTTCACACCCATCGTTTCTTTACAAAACCAAGCCACCTTTGGCAGCTTTCTTGGAGTTCCAATTCCGGTCAACACTCAGGTCTTCGGTTGCCATCAACTGCGGCAACTGTTCATCTTTCATCTTCTTCATCAAGGAGCCTGCTGGCATCGATCCAGTTTCTATCCACTCCACGCGCGTTGTGGCACCGGAGGGTATCGTGTCATTTGCCAAGGGGTCGCTGTACTCCTCGCTCTTGTCTCGCCATACAATTTGCCTCATGGCACTCATGTCCATGGCCAGTCGTTGGTGCTTCCAAGCCCCAGCCTGAAGCAAGTGAGCCTACAGTCCGTGTACGTTTGCACGTCGATGAAGTCCATAGCCTTTGTCCTCCAGTTCTGGTCGTGCTTGTGCAACATGCTGTACATGACTGTTCTCATGTGTTCGGCTTCCTCGACGCCTGCCACCAGGCTGAGGGTCTCAGCTTGTAGCGTCGATCTGCAGTGTTGCTGGTGCTGAAGGCAACCCAGTTCCACTGTTCACGAAGTCACGATCTGCCAGGCATAGCAGACATGCACTTTGTGATCGGTTTTCCCATCATCTTGCCACATTTTGAAACGTCGAAGAGGGCAGCATACGAGGCATCCGTGATCGACAGAATTACTGCCTCGTCAAGGTTCATTCCTCCGTACTTATAGAAGATCCCGATGCCAGTCGTCTCCTGCAAGTGGCGCGCAGCTTGTTGGCCTGGACAAAGTCCCCGACCGTGGCCTCCTATTGCGTTGTCAAGGGCCATAAGCTGCAAGGGCTCATGTTCTCCAGGACCAGGACCGGGAGGCAAGGGCCACGGCGCCTACGGCCAGGACTACGACTATCGCGGAGAAGAAGAAGAAGCAGATCAGTGGGCAGATGATAATGACGACGACCACCCACTGTGCTTGAAAGGACAACTGGATATCTCGGATGTGGGCAAGATCTCGGATTACGAGGGATTCCTGCCAAAAACATTCTGGAAACGTATTCCGGATGCTGCCAGTCTATAAATAGTTATGTTTGTGCATGTTCATTTTGTGGTCTCAGATTTGGATAAGCCTAGAAAACCATGTGTGTCAGCTGAGTCGAAGAACATGATCTGGGAATGCCGGGAGTGCAAGTACAAGTCGTACGTGGGCAAGAAGAGCAGCTTATCAGATGAATCTCTATGGTTGCATGAGAGCGTTGATGATCTGCTTTGGGCAGGAAGCGACAACATGCAAAAGGTGATGGAGGGCATCCAGACTGAGCTCAAGTTCGGGAGCCTCGATGTTGGAGACTTCGCCTACTGCGGCAGACAGATAGCCCAGACAACGGAAGGAAACAAGATGACGTGCCCGAACACCGCTGCCAAAGTACGTCCGATCTTCCTCTACCGCGCGAGGAAGAAGCAACAGGACGCCAGAGCAACCGACCCGGAAACGAGCCAGCTCAGGAGCGTGCTCGGAAGCTTGGACTGGGTCGGGCGTCTGTGCAGGCACGACATCAGCTAGGGGCTGTCGGCCTTGCAGGCCTGCCAGAAGCAGCTCCACGCTCAAAGGGAATTGCGCGGAGGCCGTGCTTCACAACGGTCTTGTCGAACTTCTTCCAGGATCCTCTCGGTGCATGTTTCGTGCCGTAGACGGGCTTGTTCGCTATCATGATCGATCCCGGCTCGATGCCCTCAACACCATCGGCAGGAAGGCTCAGGATAAGGCGTCTGTTGGTTGATGCCTTCTCTCTGTAGAAAGGCCGCCGTGATGTGATGTCGCCACAGGTTTTCATGTCGGCTGCAAGGTTCCTACCTTTGCTATGTTCGGTCTTATTGAAGAGCCTCGGATTCCGCAGCCACGGGCGAATTTTCTGCGCCTTTGACTGGCAACCTTCTTCCAGCAGCCGTGGCAAGGGTGAAGTTCAGCATCGCCTGGCTGCACGTAGGAGAGTCAGTCCTCAAGCCTTCGCTGTTCTTGAAGTCAGCTCTCACCACCATTCTGGCCTTGTGCCGTTCATCCTTCCAGGGCTGAGACTTCAGTGCGTCGACCGACTTGGTCGGGATCACCTCCACATCTGGATTCTCGCGAAGGAATTCCTTGGCTGCAGCGGGTCCCAAGACTGTGGTCGCGTCAGCATCGAAGCCGGCTCAATTGGACCATTCCTTACGCCTTGCCTCAAGCATCTTCTCTCGCCGTTGGGGATCGGCTTTCCTCAGTGGCCCGTGCAGCGATGGTCTACTTGTTGTTGCGCCGCGGCAGGAAACCGTCAAAGGTGTTTGGCCTATCACCGCCTGCCGTGTTTCTTGACATCGGTGGTGGCGATCTCGACCTTCCGCCTCGGTTTTCTCCTCGGCTGCCTGTGTCTTCGCCCGTGGTTGTAGTGGTTCTGGTGGTCGGCACTCCGTCGAGCATGCTCACCGAGCTCGGCATTGCGCTCAGCAGTCCTCCTCCATTTGGTATAGGAGGCGTCTCTGCGGTACTCTCTCGAGGTGGCACGTCACTTGTGGAAACCATGCGGCTTGCAGGGACACTCGGCGGGATCATATCCAGCTCCGGCTCCTCAGTCTGGCTGCGCAGGTGGCAGTTTTTCCCTCGGTACCGGTGGGAGTTCTTGCTGCGGTCGTTCTTCTCGTAGGGGAGGGAGCGCAACACGCTCAGCTTCCGGCGAGGGACGCCTGCTGGGCGCCTCCAGGCTCAGGTGTGGGTGTTGGGGATCCAGCCAGGTCGTCTCCATGAAGGCTTTAAGGGGTGCTCAAACTCCTCGTCAGGCTCCATCTGTTCTCTTCTCCTTTTCCTGGTCGGTCTCAGCCATCGCCTCATGTCGAGGCGGTTCAGCTGCCTGCGCTGTATCAGAGTTGCAGGAGGGTCCGGGTCCCGATGAATCGCAGTTCCACTCCTCGGGCTGTAATCGCCTCATGAAGATTCTGCGGTTGTGGGCGCCACAGTCCAGTACCAGGCTCTTCGGTGGCCCAGCCCAGTCCTGAAGGCTTCGAGGCACTTTCCTGAAGAGGGGATTCCGCCGACATCCGAGACGATGGCAGCGGTGCGGTAGAGTGTCCCCATGCGCACCGCCGAGAGCACCGTAAAACGATGTCGCTCCACATCGCGTATCTCGAAACAGTCCAGAGCAACCTCCACAGCCTCCACATTAAATCTGTAGTCGCTTGGCTGTCTCGCCGCGGCCTGGCTTCCGGCTTCTTCCTGTGGCACAGGAAATCTCTGCATAGAGCTCGTCGAGGAATGTCCGTCATCGTGTGCAGCCATCTCGCGGCTATCGTGGTGGACTCTCAGAGCTTCCTCCACCGAGCCGGACCGAGCCCTTTGCTCACGTAGCGGTGTGCGGTGTGCTCTCCTCCGTTTCCAGCTCGTCGCTGACCGTCTCCTCGTCAATGATTGCATCCTAGTCTGATTCCTTGGCACGTGGTCTTCCACTTGCTCGGTCACCTTCGCCGTCATAGACAGCATCCAGGAGCAACGGCATCTCGCCATGTGCCTCCTCTTCCGTGTTCTCTGCGGGCACTTCGCGGGGAAAGCCGTCCGAATCAACAGGCCGTCGAGGTCCTTCATGCGGGCATCGGCTATCTTCGCAAAGCGCCTCGTTCCAGAATGTGTCGCTGTTGCTCCCTTTGTTCCTGTGCTGTTGAATCGCCGTGTCGAACTGGCTGAAGACGCAACGAAAGTGACAGGTTTCTTGTGGTAGCTGTTGTTGTTTGCATTGGGCTCCGCTGTCTCTGTCCCGTGCAATGTGACCTTCTCGATGGGCTCGAGTGTGGAGGTATCGTAGGCGTCGACATGGCTCAGCATCTTGTTCAGGTCCCAGGTGGCCCCAGAAGGAACTTCCGGAAGGATGTGCTAGTAGTACTTGTCGTCCCTTCCGAATGCGATCCAAAATAACGTCCACAATCCAGTGAACACTGGCTGCCACTGCTTCCTTGCCTGCTTGTTGCTCCTTTCGTGGTGTCCTGGCCCTTCTGCCGTCCAAGTCCAGGTGTGTGGCGAGAAGGCAAGGAGGTGCGGGTCATCGTTGTTAATCGCCTCGAGTGCCTTGTTCCTCCCAACCTCTATAGCGATGTCCAGGCTGTGGTCGTAGTCCGCGGCAATGGGGCTGGAAACCGGATACCCGCAGTTGTGGTGGAGCGCGGTAGCCGGTGTCCTGGTAGGCCAGATAGACAGCCTGGCCTTTGTACTTGCCCTCAGTCATAATGCTGTGTGCCTGCTCTTGTAGTAGGCGCCGTCGCGCTGGTAGTCCGGCGCCATCTGCTGGAGAAGAGGTGGCGCTCTGTGGCATTCCTGGCGCAATCTCGTATTCTCGTATTTCTCGCCCGGAGTGACTTCATCGCTGCTGCGAGGCTCGTTGAACACTGTTACCATCTTCAACACCAGCTTCAGCGACTCCGTCAGCGAGCTTACTGGTATGTAGTTGCTCGGCCCGGCCTGGCCCAACCTCATCTGAACGGCTGTGTTGAAGGTGTTCATGGCTCGCTACCTCGTCCTTTGTCACGTAGATCTCCTCGCCGTCGTTTGTCGGTTGTGGGGCTCGGCATTGCAGACCTTGTGGGTCCCGTGGGTGATCCTTTGGATGGCTTGCTGGTGTTGGGCCCGGTCTCGAGGAAGCCGCAGTCCAAGCATGTCCTCCTCCAAGTAAAAGCGTTGATCCTGCTCCGGCTCCTGTTTTAACTTTTGTCCTCCAGGCAACGAGCCTGACGAAAGTGTGCATTCGATGCCTTGGTCGTAGCCTTGCGGCGCCGACAAGGTGTTCTCGTGGAAGATCCAGAGGGCAACCGCGTTGTAGCCGAGGCCTGCCCCGATGTGTGGCACTCCTCGGCGGCGGTGTGGTGGGCCCAGCAGGGCATTTTCGACAGGCGGCCCAATCGGAGATGACGATTTCGGGCTGTCGGTCCGTCGGCCTCCAAGTCCATGACCAAGCCCCTGGGGCGCCAGCTTTCTAGTGATTCTAGTGGTGGCACGGCCCTGCAGTCGCGCCAAGCGGTGTGTGGTGATAGGCCATCATGGCTTGCCGTCCCAGCTGTGGCTCGTTCTCGCGGATGGCAAAGCACTCCTGCTCTTGCTCCCCTTGAAGTTGTTGCTGCTCTTCCACCACGGTTCCAGAGGTTGAGGCCAAAGTTGCGGTTCCAGTGACCACGTTGGCCGCATTTTGCGGCAGCCCTTGCGGCTCTAGAGGTCAGCCACCTTCTGCCTTCGCTCTTCCAGGAAAGCGAACCACTCAGAGAAAACTGGCTCGCCTCGGTGGCCTGGGTTTGAGGCCGCCTTTCTGAAAGGCCCTTTTTCACAAAGGCCTCCTGCTCGATCTGCACTGCTCGGCATCATCATTGTCATCGAAGTCCAGGCCGTCCTCAACGAAGTACCCGACGTACTCTTCAGCTATGCTCATCTCTCCTGGTTCGTCGTCGTCATGGGTCGTCTCGTCGTTGTTGCCGTCGTCTTCGTCCTGGTAGTCCTGGTCCGGGTCCGTGACATAGTCGGCGTGATAGCCAGCTCTCCCTTCCAAGCTCTGCCGCCGTGGTTCCATGGTTTTCCATGGCCTCCCTTGTTGCCGGGGCTCTTGGAGGGATTCGTCCTCTTCTCGCGATCGTGTATCCGTCCATGCTGTGCAGCAAGTTCATCTGCCACGGCATCAAGGTGATCTCGGTCTTCAGGGCTGTCCTCACCACAAGTTGGTGGTCTGCAGATATCCCTGCCGAGGCCAGCAGCTGCTCCGCCAAGACCATGTCCGGCAGATTCATCTCACAGCTGCAGTCTTGAAGGCATCTGTGCCAGGTCCTTCAACTCAAAAAAAAGTGCTCATAGGCTCGCCGGTCTGTTGTGACAACATGCCACGAGGGAAGGAGCCGGCTTGGTACAGCTCCGGTGCCTGCTGCACCCTCTTCGGTCGCAAGCTCACGTGGTGATTTCAGATACCTCAGATCGTTTGAGGAGAAATGAGCAGGATGAAGAGGGCAAGTAAGCTGTGCAGGAGTGAGCAGGGTGAGGAGGGTGAGGAATGAGCAGAGTGAGGAGTGAGAAAAGTGAGGAGTGAAGCTTTGACGGCTTCTGCACAGCGTGCAACTGCACAGGGTGTTTCCTGAGCTCTTGTCACCTGCGTGGTGGTGAAGTGCTCTGCCAGTCGAAGTATTGCAGCAACAGTTTTTTTGCAGGCAGGGAGCAGAACTTGCCCAAGAGAGAAAACACCCTCACAGATGGTAGGCTCTTGCTTCGTCTGCGACATTTCTTTTGCAGGGGTAGGCTCCTTGCTACTGCTGGGCGGACATGTGTGGAGGAAGCTACTAAGGCCTCCACATTGCAAAGTCGCGATACGCAAGCTCTTCTCGAAGAGGTCCAGCAGCTTGGTGGGCCCATCCTCTTTCGCGAGGTCCTCCATGGTCATAGTCTGGGCCAACCTCAGGGCAACCAGTAAGGCCCTCGACAATTCTCAGGGCCAGTGGTCCGAGCGTCTCCTTCTCCTCCTTGCTGAGGGTGTTCTCTTTGGCCATGCGCGCTCGAACTCGGAACTGGTACTCTGCCAAGCGGGAGGGCTCACCTTTGAACCTTGGGATTCCGAACTTCCCTTCGGTTCCTTGGCCAACTTCTTCATCGGCTATGAAGTTGGGCCAGCGAAGTAGCTCCAGGATGCCTGCCATGGCTCCTGCGAGCTGCCCAGCGCTAAAACTCCGCTACCAGTGCGAAAGAGACCCTCCCGCACTGGTGCGATCTCACTGTTTTGCTAACACGCAAGCTTGAGCCATATTCATGGCAGTATCAAAGGTGCGGGTCCTGACAGGTGGTTAGCTGGTGCCTGCACGAATGTACATGAGTGCAGCTCTGCTTTCGCACCCGAAATGTCACCTGGACGACCATTGCGACGTCTGCATCTGCCCAGTGCTGATCAGCTTGAACTAGATCGATCATGAGGGAAGTTGTGTCCTGAGCAACAGAATCCGAGCAAGCATGAATTCATGCGATCGCAGAAGATCGAAAAGGCTTCTGCAGTCTGCTCAGTTCGGCACCCAGAACCACCAGCAAAAGATGGTAATGCGCAACACCTCGAAGGCAGGAGCGAATCCGTTACGCATCTTGTGCCTCCTCCCTGCCATTTCATCATGTATCACCACGGCATGATGCTTGCGGTACAGCCGAATCCGTCCCAAGTCCAAATCTGGACATAATGATTGACTTCTGCTACCGAGTTCAATCTTTGCGGCTCCGGTTTGACAGTCCAGCCAACAGCCTACGGCCAGACTGGACATGCATTGCGGTGCTGAGGGTCGACGAAAATAAAAGCAAACAGCCTGAAAGTACGATTTCATATGCAGCCAGCTGTAGCTGGTTCAACGGCCAAGTTCACACTCTGGTGTTTTCAGCTAAAGATTTCCCATCCAATGTTTTCTTTTCGGGTCGACGGTATCCAACCCAACCTCCTCGGTTTAGGGCTTCGATGTTGAATCGTCCTTTTCGGGCTTCAGCGATTGCCGCCTGAATTTCGATTTGAGGTTTTCGGGTTTCCCGTGTTTCCCAAAGATCCAGCCAACATGTTGTTGTAGGGCTAGCATGGGCAGAAACAGGAAAGCGGCTGCGAGATGTTGCTAACATCCACTGCTCTCATCATGCGATTGTGTAGAGACAACAGCCACGAATTCGATACCAAAATCTGCCCAGTCGCTACATAGAGGCATGGCGCGATCCACTATAGACTGTGATCAGGACATTAAAGCATGTCAATCCCAACCAGTCTCCACAGCAAGCTGGGGGAAACGACAGAAAGCCCACCTTTCTCATCATGCCTGTTTCGCTGCATGAGTCCTGCTCCCTTGACACAACATCCTTCCGACATCGTGAGTGCGGAGCAAGTAGCTACAGGCTACAGGTCAGACTGAACAAAGAATCTTGCAGGCAGGAGAAATCGTTTAGACTTTGGGAATTTTTGGGTTCTCGAGATATGGAGTTTCGGAGTTCAGGATGTATCTTGCAGGTTTTGCATTCAGGGGTTGCAAAGAAGCGAGGTTCCGCGTCATGGGCTAAGCGCACTTGGTGACTTAGTAGGTGTTGCTACCATACTTTGATTCCACTGCGTTGAAGGATCCACCTGCAAATCCTGCAACAGCTCAAGCGGCTCTTCTCCAACTCCATCCATCTGTTCTACGACCTAGGCCTAGCCCATGTAGGGTCGGAGGCGTTGTGCGGACTTCTGCGTAAGATCTGTAAGAACATCATTCGGGGAGTCCGCTCGGATTCGACTGGTTGCACCGGTCGTGGTGGGCTGGCAGTGGTGATTCGGGCTTGGAAAGCGAAGATTATACGTTTTGGAGTTTGTTGCACGGAGGTGCATCACCCGAATTGGGATGATAGTTGGAGCATTAGGCACGGTTTACGGTGCTACAGTGCGCCAATCACAGACGGATATGAAGCTTGGAAGACCCCTTTGCCGCCGAAGAACGTCGGGACCGTGTTCTGGCAAGCCCGCTCAATGCTTCAAGACGTGCTGCTTGCAGCTCTCGGCAGCCTCCATCACGCCATGCCTGGTAGGATCTGTCGGCTCCGTGGCACCGGTCGCATGCTGATGCTGGGATGTGCCGAGATGCTTTACTTCCTCACACGGATTTCCGACAGATGGCAAAGCACTGTACTCCAGAATCTGCCCGTCTTGAATGAAGACATCGATGACCTAAGTTCAGAGAGTCACGCAAGTGTTTATGGAAGCAGGCAGCATGCAATTAAACAACTGGTAGGCTACAGGATTGACTGAACACCAATCCGAGACCCTGCATGACCCTACCTCGACCCCGCGGAACGCAGGTGAACTGCATCACCAATTTGCATCCCGATGGACTGTCGCATGCTGTTTCTTGGTTGATTTCAACTGTGCCTGCTCGTGTGCGCTGTATTCCGACGGCTGCTACGCTGACTGACATTTGGGAAGGGGCGAATGCAAGCTCTCGGGGGGTTGCTATGTGGCATCGGGCTTCTGAACTGAAGACTCTGGATCTGTCTGCTTCCAAAATCTATTTCGTACCTCCCAGGTGGAAGTTACAGTTTCGGATGCAGGATGCGACGAGCATTTACCCGGCTGGTGGCTCGACATGTGAGAGGTGCAGCGGTGCAGCTTGGCCGATTTAGCTAGGTGGCTGCTCGACCACCAAACCTTCCAGAGCGGATGCGATTTGTAGATGGTGCAGTCAGCCTCAGGCCACATTTCAACACAAGGCCTGAATTCTGACTGCAGCCCCCATGTGTTCTTTGATCGTCCTTTCGGGTTCAGGTCGCGACGCGGAAACCGAGAGCCAGGCATCATGAGCAGCGTGTGGAACATCAGCAAGCCATTTGAGGCTCCCTGCCCATCACTTTGCGAACTGAGTGCAATTTGACTAGCAGCTGTGACATAAAGCTGCTGAGGGCAAAAGAAAGCCAACGTCTTTTCCGGCGCCTGCAGCACCACCCAGCTGCCTGACCTCGAATGCTTTGATAAAAGCAATCTCTCTCACTTCTTCGCAGCACTGCTCAGCACTGATTCGAGGCGAGCTGCAAACAGCTAGTTGTAGCCCTGGCATCCCAGACCTCGTAGCGGCAGCCTGACGTCAAGTGCACGTGTGAGCAAGAACACGGGCACAAACAGTGCCTGCATCCAGCACCCAGTGATTGTTCCAGGCCAGATGCCCCTCAACCTGCACCAGCGCCCTATGGAACGACGGCTGAAGCTTTTCGAGAAAGTGCCTGGGGCACAGCACCATCGTCGCAGATTGGACGATCAAAGATCGGAAGCTCCCTGAGTGGCAGCACAAGGGACGTGAAGAACGTGGTGCTACTCGGCTACTCGAAGCCCAGCCTGCAATCTACTATCTGCAGGTCTTCAATCCGAGGCACTTTGCTCGTGTTCCGTGATCGATACCATGCGTGGTGCTGGCATTCAGAATGAATGTGGTTGTGGTGTCTGGGGCTGGCATAGCTGCAGAAGTGGAAGTGGCAGTGGTGACAATGGTGGACGTGGTGGTGCTGGTAGCGGTGGTTGTGGCGGCAGTGGTGGTAGTGGCGGCAGTGGTGGGAGTGGTGGCAGTGGTGGGAGTGGTGGCAGTGGTGGTCGTGGTGGCGGTGGTGGATGTGGTGATGGTAGTGGCCTTGATGGTGGCGGTGGTTGCAGGGGTCGTGGGATTTGCAGTGTTGCTGGGTGGGGACGTGTTCCCCGGGATGGTCGTAGTATCAAGGCTTGTTGTGGTGGCGCTTCTGCTGACGAGCACTGTAGTCGAGGTGACGGTCAGAAACGATTCTGAGAAGAACCACTTCTGATTGCTGCCTCCGTGGCACCACCACATGTACACCTCTCGTTCTCGTGACATCAGTTGAAGCATCTCGAACTGAACATGCACCACCGCTGTCCTCTCTCAGCACACTCACATGGGTCGAAAGCACAACAGCTTGTGCCGATCAGGCAGCATTTTGAGTGTTGTAGTTGTAGTCCTTAGCCACGGGTTGCCGCGAGATGGGAAGCCGCGTTTCTTGCAGCCGAGGTGCCATGCATTTGTCATCCCACATGGTACGGAGACTTTCCCCACTGAAGTACCTTTGCTGACATTATGCAGGTCTGAGCGCAACTTACCGATCCGGACGCTGCAAAGCCTTAGCACCTAAGCTCCGGCCAGGAACCACTTCTGGTTGTCGTGCTCGTGGCAAGCATACCTCGATGCGCACAGACTCGAGATTAGATTGGCATGATTGTTCCACAACGTCGTTTCTCCCGACAAACCAAAGCACAAGCAAAAACTGCCAGGTGGCATATTAACGTTGTCGTTGAAATGGTCACAATCAAGGCACTTGTCACTGGCCTTTGCGCACGGACTCTTACCAGTATCTGCTGAAAAAACTCGAAGGAAATGTCGCTGCGGGCACGACTGTGTGATTCACGGGCGCGCAAAGAACCAATTGAGCGCAGGGCGAGCGACTTTATGCGAGAACCTTCGAAGTAGAACATCCTCACCAAGACCGGCATCGTTTCCGACAGCACAACACTGACTTTCCCTTTGATGTCGGTGCCTATGGTCGACAAGTAAGTGAACTGGTGCAATATCAGCACAGGCAGGTCTATTGCATCCATGGACTGCCGATCAAGCGCCTGACAGACACTCACGTACCTGAGTTCAAAATACTTTAGCACCGTCTGAGTTCATCCCGTAAATCATTCAGTATTGGCAGAGGATGCCACTTGCGACCACGTAGCACGTTCCCATTCTCCTCGACATCGAGACATCGCTGATCGTATCTTGTCTGCAAATGCTGCACCTCGCCTTGAACAAATCGCTTTGATGCCAAAAACAAGACAAAGCATCTGAGGCTGAGGGTCTTGCGCCCTGTCTGAGTGCCGAAATCTGACATGCGCCAGCCCTGCAAGAGGACTCGCAGGAACCCGTAGGCAGTCTTCGTGTGCGTTGGACGTGCATACCACTGATTAACTTGTAGGTGCACGCAGGACAGTTGGGCAAGTTTAGCCGTGCTCCACGTCTACGCTGCCCGGAAGCGGCCTGCTTACTGTAGGTCTTGCCCTGTTCACATGCTCATGCACAGGCTCTTCACTTGATCTAGATAGAATCTAGAAGTAGAGGATGCAGCGTGCCCGAGAGCGAATGCAAGGTGGAAGACCGATATGATCCGATATGCATCATTCATCCACGTGGCAAGAGTAACGGCAGAAAACGGTTGGCTTACGGTCGGCCAGAGGCCCCGTGGCACCAGGGCTGGCAGGCGTCACAGCACTGCGCGTGCATTCTCAACAGCAGAGTCGGTTATGATGATGCTTTTGCTGTGTCTTCTCCACATGGGCACGCCCTCGCATGGTCACCATGCCTGTCCGCCACCCTGACACCTTTGCATAAGAGCGATAGGCGACAGCCTGCAGAGGATGCGACACTAGGCGGATACGTAGGCACCAGGAAGAAAAACGCAAGTGGGCCTTGATTTCGTCCGTGGCAGCGGAGACGTCCGCAGACAGGGTCTGCTAGAGGACGAAGCCCGGGTGAGCATCAAGGACACGGAAGGATGGCACTTTTAGCAATTTGAGAACATGATCGATTTACAATGATTCATGATAAATTAAAAGATAATCAAAAGCGGGCTTGGAGATGCAACTTGGGCGGTGTAACACGCATGGAGTAATTGACCTTGTCGTGGGAGCTGCGCTGACTGGCGATCCAGGAGCACAGCGCCCCCTCTGTGGGTCAAGGCCAGGGAAGTCAGCCAATGCATCCACGAGTTCTGTACCGCCTTGTCAACGCTCTCTTCCCGAATGTGCCAAGTACGGACCACCAACTGCTGCTCACAGCAATGTGAGCGCACCATGCCTGAAGGTCCAAACATGACGACCTCCGACATCTAAGCCTGGAGGACAAAGCCAATATAATAGGTGCTGCAGCTCCGTTCAGCGCCCGCGCTGCTGCCTGTGTGAGCACGAAGCAGAGGCGCAAGCAACCAGAGCCCGCCATCGCGGCTTGCAGCGCTAGGGCGAACAGGACGGGAACGAGAGGTTCACCTTGTTGAACACAACAGCTTGACAACAGCCGAACTACAAGCGCGATGCCTCCGTAGCGCCCGTCAACCCAACATTGCAGGCCACGGGCGCTCGCCTCCCGTTCATGGCGTGGACAGCATTGCGCAGCTCCAGCTCGTCGCGTGGACGGCAATGTCGCTGAGTGCGGGCCTTAACGCCGACTCCCACCTCGCGCAGAACAAGTACTCCCAGCTTCGCCCTGGACCGGACAGTTTTGCAGAGAAGCTTGTCCTTCCCGCCCTGCCAGGAGTGGGCGGGCAAGCAGGCCACAATGCAAGGTTGGGGGGCGCGGCATGCGTGAAGCGCCTGTGAAGGCCGAAGCTTCAGCTGAAGCAAGAAAGAGCAAGCGGCTTTACCGAAGGGGGGCACAAGCACGGGACAGTTCTCCAGGTTTCCGCGGCCGGGTGGCGGGCAGCTCTTCCCGTTCCCACAAGGCCGCACGATCGCTGTCCAACAACTAGCGCTAACGTCCCCGGCATCTGGCCCCGGCAGCATAAGCAGCTCCTGCCAAGCAGCCAATGTGTTGTGTGCGGCGGCGTTGGCCACTGCACGCGCAAGGAGCCGTGCAGGTGGGCAGCTTGGGGCACGTGCCGGGGTCATGACCATGATTGCAAGAAGGCTCGCGCAGCTCCTGGGCGTTTCAAGCGCTGGCCCAAGCATCGGCGCTGAGCGTAAAAAACAACCCGGCATCGTTTGCCCGGGCTCCCAAGCTGAGATAACATGGCGCTGACCTCGATTCAAAGGTCGAGGCAATGTTGGTCTCAGCGAAAGCGATGAACTGGTTCCAGCACCAACAAATGATGTCCTTCTCTGCCAGAACCTGAACCAAAGATGCCAGGCTTTTGTCAAGAGTCGCTTGGCCTCCGCGTTGATGTGACGGAACTCGACAGCAGATCCATAGCCTGTTGTCGCTGGTAGTGCTGAGCTTGCTCACCTGAGGCATGGCTTGGGTATGGACGTCGGAGCTGGAGGGACGCTTCTCGACGGGGACGACCTGGGCGATGGAACCTTGGCGAGCGGACCTCGACAGGACGACGTTGGTCACAGCAATTCGGCAACAGGGCCTCGATGACGAGACCTTAGGCGACAGGGCACAAAAGGATATCGGCAACGAGTTATAGAACTGAATGGACGAGCATGCCAGATTTTCGATTTGTGGAAGACTGATGAGATCTCAGCGGCAAGACCTCGGCGACTAGGCCTCGGTAACAACACCTCGGTCAGAGGACGGGAGCGATCGTCGGAATCTATAGACGATTGTACCTCGACAACAACTCTGTCACCGGACCTTGGCGAGAAAACCTCGCTTGTGAAGAGAAATACAGTTGAACAGTCTCAGTAAAACACAGAGTTGAATTTCAATGCCTTTTGCAGCAAAACTAAGCGCTGAACAGGTTGTTTTTGTAAAATAGACAGCGGAACAGTTTTTGTTGACCTTAGCAACAAGACCCCAGAACCAAGTCGCAAGAGGGCGGCTCATTCCATGGCGTGGGTACTCTGAAAGCCGCACTCAGGTCAGGCAGCTAGCTGGTTCCACGCCGGAACCAAGCACAGCGCGAGTCTTGGTAGAGCAAAGGCCTGATGCCCATTCTGATGCCTGTCAGCGAGCCCCAAACCACCTCAGTGGATTAATATATTGCAGGAAATGATCAGAATCAACCACGTCCCAGTGCACTTTCATGTGTGCTCATACCAAGTTCTCCGCCCACGTGCATCCCACCCACAGTTGGAACACAGATCGATCTATGGAATGAAGGATTTCGCACGCACGGTCGAACTCACTTGTCAAAAAATATCAGAGGAAGTTCGCGGGCGGGCAATAGGGGGTGACCACACAAACCTTCACCTCTGAGGCCTCTGCCTGCCTAACTCACCCCTGGCTCTTCGTCACGGTCAGTTGCCTCCCGCACGGCGAGGCTTTGCTTGCTCGAGTGAAGCACACCGGCCTCACAGGCGACAAGTTCTGGATGCCAAGGACCCGTGCTGCACTGCAAAGTGTGATCACTGCCATCTGCACGAGTCATTGCTCCAAACGCCTGCTGAAGTAGGACGAGTGGAGACGGAGGAGCTTTGTCCTTGCGTGGCTAGGCCGAGACAGATCGAGTTCCCGCTTCAGCTTCCCCATGCCTTCAGGGTGTCCATCGACTTTGCCAGGTATGCCTCGTGAGATGCGACTCGCATTGACTCGCCACTCTTGCATTATTGGGCGCTTCAGCCTGAGATGCCTGGACGGGGTAGCAGAGAAGAGGCCATAGGTGCCGGAGTGCGAGAGCCATCGGCAAAAGACTGCGGAGCTTCTACGGGCGCCTTGCATGATTCAGGCATACTAAAGCTGAATTCTGCAGCTCTTCGATAGCCGTGGGTCGGGAAGACGTCGTCATGCACATGTTGTTAGGCCATTGCTTGCCATGGTTGGGCCAACATGGCCTTTGGCCGAAACCGGACTAGTTCCGGTAGACAAAACAAAATCGAAAGACGGGAGATTCTGATGGCATACCTGAAGAACGGTGGAATGGTGTCAAGACTCATGCTGGGGGTCCATTTTTCCCCGTGCGCCTCACACCGGACGGGAGGCTGCTGGCCTGCACATTCGAATTGGTATCACCAAAAAGGGGCAGATCTAGCAGCTGGCGACTGGAGATAACTAAAAGAGTCCAAGAATGAGGTTTTCCATCACGCTACACTTGTCTCCGTCCCCAGACATGCCCGCATAAGTTCCAAAATCTCCGGAGTTGCCGCCGCAGGATGTCTCAGACTTGACGGGCAATAACGAGTTTCACAACGAGCTACCGCACTCATCAACTTGTAGTAGGTGTGGGATTCAATGGCGACCCTGCCGCAGCGCGTCGTGGCAGCTTGCAGCGGCTTCCGGCAGAGAGGCGGAGCGTTAGGCTAGTTGTGGTCATGTTTGCACCGTGCTATCGCAATTCGTGCTGAGCGCGGAAGGAGCCCAACTAGCTGTCGGCCTCCGAACATTAAAGATTGCCAGAAAGAGCCAGCCGCTATGCGAACTCGCACCAATTGTTGGTGAGCCGCAGGAAGCCCGGCAATAAACACTTTCTGGGGCAGGTGACACTCCAAATCACACTCGGAACTGCGCTCCAGAGGCGCATCTGCCAACTATGACAATGCACCCATCTATCTACTGTCTAATTCTCACCCATATCAATGACGTCGGGGTATCGTGCGCAGTCAGGTTTCTGATCTGCATGGACAAGTCTGTGCGACCATGCATCGGTGGCCGCACAGCATTTTGTGCCTGTCCCCCTACACAGTAGCCTGAAATACATGGCTCGAACCTTGTGTCTGCAGACTGCAGATGGCGAGGAGGGCAGCAAGCAGCTTCACCAATGTTGACCAACGTCTACGGCTTGCAGCAAGTCCTATATGAGTATGAGTATACGCTATGAGCTCGCAAAAAGGTTGCAACTCAGATAAGTCGCGCTGTGTACCTGCACAGCATCGAATCTATCGGTACCGCCCGGGCCGTCTCAAGCTCGTCGCGAGCTCCCTGACCGTACCAAGCTCAGGCTCTGGCGTCATCTCGCTGCCTTCGCCTGCATCACAGAATAGCTCCATGATGCTCATCTTGGTACGTCCCAACTCGGAATTGGGCATGTGCCTTCGGCGATGGGCACGGAGAATTCGCAGGACTCTCGACATTCAAGGTACCTGCAGCCTTAGGCATCTGCGTCAGTCAGCCTGATGAGCTGGCTCGAGATGGGTAAAGCAACCTGGACCTCCTGGCATCTGTATGTTAGATTTTCAGACGAGTTAAGGTGCTCTGGGGGGTTTCTTGCAGCCAAGCAAGTTGCATGCTGACAGCGTTGCAGCGCCCCATAACTGCTGCAAGTTGCGACGAGCGCTGGAGAGGAGACGCCACGAGAGAGGCCGGGCAGCGCCACGTCCTTCTTCGCTGGCGCCTGGCCAAGGCCAAGGCCAAGCGCGGCTGAAAGGTTCTCCGTTTCTGGCCTTCTGCTTGTCGAGCTTTGGCCTGAGCACAAGTTTTGAAGCGTCCTGGCTTTGCTTGCCTTTTTTCATGGCTACTCCTTCTCATTCCTTGTCCAACGCTGCTTTTTGGTCGTTACATCGAGACTCGGACGTTTTGGGCACTCGCAGCGAACCGGGCATTACGGGACCGTCCTGGTTGTAGCGAACCTCTGGGCATCATCGCAACTTGAATCACAACTGGACTTCATTTTGTGGCGCTCTAAGCCGTCGGCGAAAGCAGGAGCTGTGGCCCTCTGAGCCTCCTTTCGCATCAGGACGAGTCGGACGAGTGGCACACGAACTTTGGTTTAACCACAGCTCAGGCGTCCTTGCGTACCTCCTTGCCCCCGTGGGTGGTGTACCAGTCCTCGAGCAAAAGAAGCTGGGAAGCAGTCTCTGCAGTGGTGTTGGTGCTGAGTGAGAAAGTTGGCTAGAAAGATGGCGAGAATCAAAGATCTTGTCGAGGTGGTTGCACCGCGCCTAAGAAGTCCGCTGGAATGCAGGCGAAGACAGCAAGATCTTAGAGTCTTAGAGACCGGTCTGGGGGTCGTTTTTAAGATGCGGGCTTGGTGTGCAAAGTCCTGAGGACTTTGCAGCAGCACAGCTTGCTTGCACGTTAGATCCCCCGCATCGCTCCCTGAGGCGTTCGTCACCATCCAGCTCCATGTTCAACATCAGGCGCCTCAAAACAGTTACCGAGGCTGTAGCTCTCTTACCTCTGCTTGTTGACCCGAGGCAGCAAACGAGGTCCCAACCGCAGCGAGTTGTCCATCTTGTTGCGCCACTGCAGGCGCGTCTCGGTTTGACTCCTGTGAAGGTCATGCAGTCTGCATGTCAAGCAAGGTACGCAGTACTCACTACAAGCATTTGCATTTGTCCTCACTGCAGTGCCAGGCGAAACAGGCGACTTGGAAGGCGAAGCCTCAACTCTACATGCGCACAGTGTTGATCTGCGCAAGCGATGACAATGCGGCTGCTTTTCACACGTTGTCGACGTTCCGTTCTAGTACAGCCGGGTACAACCGGATTTGCACGAGAAGAAGGCACTGTTAACCAATTCCGGTGTCAATCGTACGTGGGGTTATGCAAAAATTCAGACAGTGTCAAGGTCGAGCATCTCTGGTCAGGGTGTTGGGACCCGTCATCCCTCTGCTCATCAATGCTTCTGAGGATCAAGGCGACTCCAACAAAAGCCTCCCACTTGTGCCACTTCTACCACTTGCACCACTCGCCCAACGGATAGCACCACTTGCGAACCAAGACTACCAAAATTACAATTACCAAGATGACCCCCCCTCCCCCATCAAAAAACTACGCGCCATGCAAGATTACATGCATGATGCACGTGCCGGGCTTGCCCGTAAACTCTACCCTGAATCCTAGTCCCCAAACTCACACCCTTGAACCAAAACCCTATACCTGTAAGCCCTGAACCCTGAACCCAAACCCCGAAACCGATGCACGCGCCGGTTTAGCACACCTAAACCCATCCCCCAAACCCCAAAGCCCTATAAACACTGAACCGATCGGCGCGTGCAACCCTGAACCCTAGAACCCTTAACCCGTCAACCCTAAAACCTAAGCCCTGAAGCTTCAGGCGAAAACCCAAACCCCTAAACCCTAAACCGATGCGCGCGCCGGGCGCACAACCCTAAACCCCAATCCCCAAGTAAAACAACCCGAAAGCCCCAAGGGCTAAAACCTTAAACCCAAAACCCAAACCCTGAACCGACGCGCGCGACCCTAAACCCTGATCCCTCAAAACATAAATCCTTAAGCCCATAAACCCTACAACCCTAAAGCCCTGAAACCTAAACCCAAAACCCAAGCCCCTAAACCCCCAAGCCTGAACCGATGCGCGTGGCGGCACCCCTAACCCCGTGTCATCCCGTCTCGGTAATCTTGGTATGCGGGCGAGGATCGGGAGGGGAGGGGGGCGGTGGTAATCTTGGTCATGAATGAATTCATGAATGAATGAATGTGTATAAATATGCATCTATATGTATATACACATTAATCAAATAACTAAATACATAAATACATATATATATATACATATATATATATATTTATACATAAGCATATATATAAATATATGAATATATATATATATAGATTGATTGTATGTATATATGTAATGTCTAAGTGTGTGTATATAAATATGTATATATATATACATATGTGTAAGTGTACATATACAGATACAACTACATATATATATATATTTATATTTATATGTATATATTATGTTTATATATATATATTTATATTTATATACACACACATACATATACATACCTAGACATTAAATACTCTCAAGCATTTGGAATGAGTGGCCTATCATGACCTGCCCTGCTTCGCATTACTCCGTTTAGCCCTGACACACGCCACAATCGCAATTGCTACCTTGCCTTTGCTGCAAGTTCGAACACCAGCACGGAAGCAGCTCAGAACCTGACCTCACCAGAGTCACCTGCAGCGCATCTATGAAGGACTTCGATCGTGTGAAATCAGATGCTCTGCTGTAGGCAAATGATAGGCCGTGACGCTCGCGCATGCGAATCCTGACAGTCTACCAACCATGCCACAGTGACTCTGGTAGCTCAGAGGAAGCTTCTTGTCGCTTCCCACGGCTGGCACATCAGCCTCGCGGCGTGACATGGTTCACGCATGTTCACGTCAAGGACGTGTGGTAAGCCGTTTAGAAAGCTGAGGTTGTCAACCACCTCTGTAGCAATGGAGTGCAGCATGCGATTGACCTCCTCGCAACCTGAGCTCGCCAAAACCAAGTCGCATTTTACTCACAGGGACTCGACAACTTATGCCTGGCATATCTGTTTCCGGTGTCAACAGACCGTTTCTGCCGGAACTTAAATCGCTCTTTCAGTGCAGGCCTCAAAGGCGTTGCGCAGTGAATCTGGATTTAATCTAGAATCGAGATTCTAGGAGAACGAAGTGAGGTCGTTCTGGTTTGCATACTTTCAATTGTCATGTTGAAACATGTTTCGAGAACAAACCACAACTCATGTATAATCCAGATACCCAGATCCCGAGTAGACTACACCCCTAAACCTGGAATGGAACCATCGGCATTGCCTTTGCATATGACTCTGCGAAGGACAGACAGCTGTCTGACTTAATTCTGCAGAGGACATTCCTGCATTTTCCAGTTTCGCCGTGCAGCAAACGCAAAACTAGGTTCGCAACCAGCATGACAAAATGGAGCCCAAACAGTCCACGCATTTCCATGCAGTGGCATCTCAGAAACTCAGATTCGAACCGTCTGTCCGAAGTGTTTGTTCTGTCATCGGTCGCACCATGGGTTCTGCAGGAAAGCTGGGGCTTGATGCATTCTTACATCGGGTGTCTGCAAGCTCGAAATCAGCACTGCCGTGAGCTTGCAATGCTGCTGACAGAGCAGCGGCCCTTGCTTTCGGTGGCCCCGGAAGAGGCAGTGGCCTGGCTTAAGGCCCTGCGCTTGAAGCACTTTCTCCTGGAAAACTTCTCAAAACCGGTGTGTCAGTTTGTGATATCGCATGAAGGAGCAAAGACTTCCATGTCACAAAACGTGTGCGGACAGCCAGGCAGATCGAAGTAATAAACATGCAGTGATTGTAGCATGCAGTCCTCCAGCTCTTTTGCCTCCCGCGCTTTGGATTCCACTTCATATGTCCTTCACATCAGCGTTCCAAGACTTTAAGATGTGTTGCGGGCGCAGCTGCCAGCTCAGAATTAAGGGACCAGAGTGACCAGAGCATGGGGCGGGCAAAGAGCTTTTTGTCCGACGGCTTCGGATAGCAGAGTGTTGGATGTCAATCGTGCCGGCCGCGATGATTTCGCAGCCTTGGTGCTTGCAGATTCTTCTGTCTGCGCTCGTGCTGAAAACTGCTGGCATACCCTTTGTCAGGCTCACGCCCGTCCCAAAGCTCCAGGACCAGGGCTTGGCGCCGACCCATGACCGGGCTGACCTTGCCATGCCTACGAATCAGGACAAGTTGTCGATGCTGGTTTCATGAAGACTAACCTGTCGCTGTGTCAGGTACATTGGAGGCATACTCAGGAGACTGGATGTTGTTCTACTCTGCAGTGGCGCAAAGGCGGCAATCGAGTCCTTGACGTTGTGACGCTTCTCGGAGACGAACAAGACCTGCTCACTCACAACGACAGCGCAGATTTTTTTGTATGTAGCATCCGCCAGACTCTGGCGTGAGAACGAAACTAGCATATTCAGTCTGAAGAAGTGTGGAATAAGATTATGCAGTGTCGCGGCTCTGCTTGTCTATTGAGGCCCTGGCTGCGTCTCCAATGTCCAAGCAATGCTCCACCCGAGAATCTTCCACAAACGTACTGAAGATGCCGCCTTCAAAGCTGCTTTGCCTGCCAAAGCACAGCATACTCAAAGGGCTGCAAACAGCGATGGGTGTTTTGGCTGGTGGCGGCGGCGGCAGAGATGCAGAAACCGATCTGAGCATCTCCCCCCATACATAATATTGATTGTGCCAATGCCTTGACAGAAGGACGGATATGGTCAACAGGGAGCCATCATCCTTGGCTACGTCAGCGCAATCTAACGTCGCAATTTGATGTTGTGGGTGCGGGAGGGGGGCTAATACCGGCTAATATTTGGGAAAAGGGATTGCTTGATACGCGTTTGCTTGAGTGAGAGTGTGTGTGGGTGTGTGTGTATGGCTCTCGTCTATGAACTTACGGGAGTCACGTCCTAACCGATTTTCCAGCTGGGGAAACCAACACCCAAGATCACAAGCACTCGGGTCCTTCCCCCCACCACTCAGTCTGAGGGTTGTCTCAGCGGGGGTGAGGATGTAGGTGAGTGACCTGCTTTGTTGCTCAGCGGTCACGGCACCACGGTGGCCTCGATCGGAGGCAATCCCCAATTTGGGATCCGTTCTTGAATACCCCGCAAGGGGTCTTTTCTCTGTCTCCGTCCCATTATGTCCCGTTCATTCTCGTTCAGCTATAAGAGTGCTATGAGGTTTTCAGTCACCTGATCAGAGACGCAAAGCCTCTTCTTTTCGCTTTATGGAACCCTCGACCCCCACCTTCGGGTACGTGTGGGAGACACGTCAGCAATGCATGTGCTGCTAAAACGACTAAAGTGCTCGGTGTGCGCCACTCCCTCGTTATTCTGTCGTGCTTCATTATTCGATGCCTCTTCTACTCTGCAGAGCTCTCCAGGCTTCGTTCTGCACAGATCGGCATACGCATCTGACATGGTAAAGGTCTAATGCACCAGGCCCTGCAAATGCACATGGTTGGACTTGCGTTAGATCAGTAAAGTTTTTCACCGGCAAAAGCCTGTAGCTGTGCTGCTAGTGCTTCGCCTACATTTTCGGTGTGTTTTACAACCGCTGTCTTTCTGTTCGCAACTTTTCACCCTCTCCTTTCAGTCGTGCCCCTGTATTCATGACGGTTGTATAGGTGCACAACTTTCGAGATGGCCTGCGGCCACAAAGCGCCCCGCTACAGGGCTCTGACAGAATGTATGGTTCTCGTTCATGAACTTAAGGGAGTCACGTCCCAACAGATTGTTGTCCAGCAGAGGAAGCCAAGACCCAGGATCACACGTACTGGGGTTATGGATACTGCGAGGCGGCCTGAAGTTACACAAACAATAAATTGCGCCAAAAATGGTGGAGCAATTATTTTCCTAAGGTTGGCGGTCCTCGGTCTCGCTTGGTAACGTTGGCTTTTCTTTTTTGGCCTTCGAATACTATGCCTTGCAGCATTTGCTACTCTTTTGCATCAAGCTCTTAGGGAATTGCAATTAGCAGAGCGGCGTTTTGCCGCAGGCTCGTCGGGAATTGCAATTTGCAATTCCCGAGTTCTGCCGTAAGCCATCGGGGAATTGCCATTTGCAGGTTGGCGTTTCTGCCGCAAGCTAGTGGGGTATTGTAATTTGCAGGATCGCGTTTTGCCGCAAGCTATTGGGGTATTGTAATTTGCAGGATGGCGTTTTGCCGCAAGCTATTGGGGAATGGCAATTTGCAAGGTGACGGTTTGCCACAAGCTATTGGGGAACTGTAATGTACACGGTGGCGCTTTGCCGCAAGCTATTAGGGAATTACAATTTGCAGGGTGACGGTTTGCCGCAAGCTATTAGGGAACTGTAATGTGCACGATGGCGTTTTGCCGCAAGCTATTGGGAAATAGAATTTTTTTGCTGCAAGCTATTGGGGAACTGTAATGTGCATGGTGGCGTTTTGCCGCAAGCTATTGGGGAATTGCAATTTGCAGCGTGACGGTTTGCCGCAAGCTGTAATGTGCACGGTGGCGTTTTGCCGCAAG